>JAOVYW010000017.1:2554076-2571098 GCA_025775045.1 Hiodon tergisus
TGTGTAAGTGTGTATGGTGTGTAAATGTGTAAGATGTGTAAGTCTGTAAGTCGTTTGCATTAAACTCCATGAGCCATTTCTTCCTCCAAGTCATAGCAAAAAAGTAGATAATGTAATGGCATTACAATTGATTTTTTATATTTCTCCAAGGAATCCAATATTTTATATATATACATATATACATATACACATACATATATACACACACACACATTCACTAAGCTAAGCTATACTAAAGAAATTGATTGTATAACCTGCTTTGAAAACATGGGTCTCGTAAAGCTGACAGATTTAGAGCATATGAAAGGCGCCAGCAAGTTCAAAACTGTGAACTTAGTGCTAGGGCTTTCAAGCCAACAAATTCACAAATGGGGAATTGGCAGCGGCATCTATGAGCCATCAAATTCAATTCCGCAGAACCCAGGAAGGATCATGGTCTCAACACACCAGCTCCAGAAAGAGACACTAATTGGGTCAGAACATGTTTCCTTCTAAGCACTGATGGCCTTAACTTTAAAAAAAAAAAAAATTAGGCCACATTGAATTACCTTCTTTCAGAACACAACAGAGTCCATTATGACTCAATAATAAAACGTTAGCATTTTGGAAATTTAAAAAAAATACACCCAGAATACAACTCAGAATACCAAATACAAGAATCAGTGCATAAACAGAAATTGCTAGAGCTCAACCGCTGTACAAGTCCAATGCTTGCAGTGCATGCTTTGTTTTTCCAGTACAGTCCTGTATGTTGAAATGCATATGGGACGCTGGTCTTGGGACCAATAAAAATCAAGCTTCTGCATTACCGCGCAGGGTGATTGGAAGCTGAGGGAGAAGGTCGTGGGGAGTTAATTAGGGAAGCATACAGACGCTGCACTTTGCACTGGCGAGCAGCATAAACGCGTGTGTTAAGACACCATACCTCTCTAACCCCTCTAAAGAACCTTTTCCTCACGTCGGAGAGCTTTTCCTCTGATTAAGCACAGAGCTGAAATCATGCTTACATTCTCAGAAAACAGACACAAAACATCTTACCTAATTGCACCAATTACAACTCATTTTAATTACCATTCATAAAACTTTCAAAAAGTTAATTAAACTTTTTTTTAAATTTTCATTAAAGTGCATACACTTATATTGTATTTCTTTAAAGTATTATTGTGAAGTGTGGAAATTCTAAGTCGAATGGCACACAGGTTATAAATACAAGTACAAGGAATTAATCAAATTGGAGTGTAATTCCTGAAGTTTCAAGCCAGAGACTAGATAATTAAATTATCTACTATAAACAAAATAAATTATCAAGGTTTCTTCACTTACACATGATTAACACTAAATAACACTAATAAACACTAATAAACACTAATAAACACTAAATAACATTAATAAAATCTAATTTTAACACAAGTGCAACTTTTCATTAAATCTAATTATACTAATTCTTATTTTTTTCGATGCACCATCGCAAGAAAGAGATCTCTTTGGGCGAGAATTAAATGAATCAATGTTTCAATTAAAATATTCAGACTACAGATTTAATATTGTTTTTTTTTTTTTTTGTATGCAACAAGATGGGTACATTTTATATGCTTTAAAATGTTGCCCTCAATCTATTTTGGATTAATATATCATTATACATTTAAAAACAAAATATATTTCTATTGTGTGATGATTGTTAATCACAGAAAATGCTGGTGTTTTTTCTTTAATACAACAAAATCGTTTTATATTCATATGTTCAGTATAGTCATAATATTCTATATGTAGTTATTAACGAATTTTCCCTATTTGATATTAAACACACAAGTAAACATTTGTTGTTATCCCGTTTCCTGTATGATTACTACAGTGGCCACTCCAACACAACTACTAATACTACCAACTATTAACAAAAGCAAGATTCATCTGAAAACGTAGCCAGATATCTAATACTAAAAGTTTACTTTTTTGGTAAATTATTATCCTGCTATTTGTGTATCTGCTGTTTTGGATCATTAGACGTAAGTAATCTATAATTATCTATATAAAAAATGTAGATATAAATTTAGTCGTTTTAAAACATTCTAATCCACGTGCACACGAAGGTTTAAAATGATAATGACTTATCAAGAAGTTAGGAAGCTCCTACTCGTAAACGTGTTAATCACTTTGTCATAAAACAAAATTGACCCGTTTGAATGTGTGACAAACACATAAATGTTAATCTGTAAACTAAAAAATGCATAACGATGCATAAAAACGTCTTTATCCACTAAATTTAAAACAGATGCTAAAATAATCCAGATAGAATTTGACTTACCTGTTTGCACAATTGTTGTCGTTCTACAAAATATAGATAGATGGCACTGCTCTCAAGGTAGAGCAAAGTAATGCATTCTCCTAATGATACTCCGCCTGAAAATTAACTTGTCAATTTAACAACCAACGTTGTCGTCGAATCTCTCCCGCCAGTGCCTTTTCCGTCGTCGCACTGTATTTGTCTCAGAAATAGCTGGGAGCGCGCCATTAGATACCATTGTAAATAAGTTTATTACTACTTAGAGGACTGCTCTGAATCACAGATGTTGCCAGGGGGTGGATAACAAGAGAGCAGACATATTACACAGTGTAAGCGGGCTTGCCTATATTTATTTATTTATTTGGCAGTTATGGGCCCTGGTAACTGCTCTAATACAATCTACGTGTTTAAATATTTAAAGCTGTACACTTTATAACACTGTATTAAATGTGTTTTATTAAACACCGTAGAACACGCTTTAAAAACAAAAACACTGTGCTTCGCGGTACAAGTTACCTTTTATTAGCAATGCTTCAGACATACAATCTTAATTCAAGAAAGCCGAGAAAAATACTCCTTGTAAATCGGTGTTTAGTAGTGTAAATATATGACCAATAAGTCCTGAACCTCATCTTTGGTATTTAAATAAAAGTTGATTATATTTTTAGAATATATAAAAACTCCAAAAAATACTTCCCACAACCGCCGAGACTACCGAAAACGAAAACATGCAAAAGAAAAGGAAATGTAATGAAAATAACATTGAAAGTCCAAAAATGGTGTTGTATCATCGAGATAAAAAATATTTCCCCATTGTAAATACCATGCCCTTTTGTTTATAATAGTAATAATTATTATAATATTAATAATAATAATTATTATTATTATAGTCAAATCAATAAATAAACCTGCTGATGATAACCTGCTTGAGCACAAACAATGAATTTGTCAATAAGGTTTTGTTTAACACAACACATTAGTTCATATGTATGTCTCTATGCCCATAATTTTGTGCTTTATGATTCCACTCTATGTGCAGGACAGGAGTGTACTGAAATGTTTAAAAAGGGGGGAGAAATTAAATCTTATGTTTGCCTACTCAGCGTGCTGTAACACAATAACAAGCATGGAGACACTTTTTTTAAAATCTCTAAATGGGTAATAATGTGATAAGCTAAACTAGGCCCTCAAAAAACCTACCAAGTGCAAATGAGTCTGAGGGACCCCAATTGCCCTGGTTCATTCTGCTATTCATTTTTCTCCCGTCTCTTATTTTTCTCAGTTCACGTTATTAGCCCTCACATGACTGCATTATTAAAATAAAAAATGAGGGAGGTGGACGGAGTAAGATAGGTCTCGTCAATAGAGGGAAGGAGTTTTCTTTTTCATTTGTTGTTATTTGCAAATGGCTTTATTGTAAAGTGGTAATGGCGGAGGAGAGGGCGCTAGTGAGAGGAATGGTGGTGGGTCTTTTAACACGCAGACAAAAAGGGAAAAAAGGGACACAACATCTGGTAATTAGTTTCAGCAGGTTTAGCCTAATGATGTAAGCAGATTACTTTCCAACAGACAGAGAGGGAGTGTTTTATTTTTCTCCGCGTGAAGGGGGGTGGGGTTAAACCTTTCTAGTCTGTCACATTAATCGACAGACGATGTTTGGTGCAAGGGCAGAGAAGTACAGAAGGCTACCCCGTGGTGTGAGATGGGATAAACCTGACTGTCTCAGTGTCCCTTATTCCTTCTGCCTGCTTTTAAAATCACAACGGGCCAAGGCGTTCCGTGGCCGTCTGAAACACCAGCGGAAAGCACCGAAACGGTTAGAACGCTCGACGGGAAGCGTGCGGGTTGCGGTTTCTGGCTTTGGTTTCTGACAGGGCTGGGCAGAGCGCAGAGCGGTCACTGTCTCAGCAGGTGGCTCTCAGACAGGGGAGGTGAACTGTGAGTGTGGGGGGGGGGGCAGGGACCCTGGTGATGAAAGGCGACCCAGCTTAGCGAAGGCGTGGAGAGGAACGACACGGAACGGGGGGATTTTCAAGTGCGGTTCAATATTAAGCCTTAATTTCAGCAGGTTTGATCGATTCTGACAGGTGAGACATTAGACCACCAGCCAGATCACTTAAACCGATGCCCCGCTTTTATTGCTAAATGTAATGCCCCGGCCTTTCATCGCAAGAGGGTGTGTGTGTGTGTTTTCAGTTTAGTTAATATTGACTTCATTTTTTTATCCTAAACAATCATAAATGTGTATTGATGTTAAAATTTAATCTGGATGCAACCAGAAAAAACAACTTATCTAGACAGTGTGTAAATAAAACTTCAATTCTTTGAGACTGTCAATGCTCTGTCTGACTGATTTATTGATATTTTTTTTTTTTTTGCACTGAGAATCTGGGACAGAAACACTAGGGTGGAGCTGCCAACCGTTGGACAAACACAGTCCCCTGTATCCTGCCCTGGGGGCTTAGCCGGAACAGCTAGCCACGCGCTATCCATTTAACCACCATGCCAGGTTTCCCCGCCCATCTCCACGTCTCATTGTATTCTGCTCCTATTCTAATTCAACTCCCCTTTTCTACATTGAAAGTCCACTCCTCCAGTGAACTCTTTCTTCGACATTTTGAATTTCCACCATCTGTGGCGTTCTGTAGGGTTGAGCGACGTGAGTAGAGAGGGGAAGTTATTGGGAACGTACACCATGTGCATCGAACAGTTGCTACGATGTCCGGCTACATCCTTTCACATACACACATTTCCGTTGGTGCCGCTTTAAGCCTACTTGTGATCCACCTTGTGTGTAAATTACCTGCTGTGGCGATATCTATCTCAGATTGAAGTTACAGAGAAATTGGTGCTATGATGGCTAAAAGCAATGTTTAGACGGTTTCTTCCAAGTAAGGAGTTATGCTGTTGCAGCCACACCTACTCATTTCAGCAGCGGTGCTCTGTGATAAGATCTCTTTCTTTATTTTCAGCCACTCAAAATATCCTGGTGTCTTAGCCAGAGTGGAGACTGAGACCGAGTAGGGAGAGGGCTATGAAAACCGGGGGCTACAACAAATGATTTATCAGCCATTACAATCGGCAACATCTTTGCCTCGTTGCTAATAGACGCATTTCATTTTATCGGCTAGATGGTGTTAAGCAAAAACTCCCAATCTGTTTCAGTGCGCATTAAGACTCTGTATCAAAAGAGACTACGGACAGTCAGGTAGAGATCTGATTGAGTTTTATCCTGCGGTAACCGTAGCACATCTGTACCCATTGTTGGTAGAAAAAGAAGAGTACATTTAAAATGGATTCACCAGCCCTACTGAGACAGAGAAAGTAGCGTGGAATATCTAAAGGCTGGTTCTCCTTCTGTGCAGTCATGGTAGCCAGCTGAGGTGTTAAATATTAATAACGCTGATAATCTGTGAAATATCTTTAGGTTTTATTCAGGTGGTGGTTCTCTGCATGCAGAAGAAGAGCTCCTGGCAAGTGGGAAAATCTGTAATTAGTTTTTTGCCTTCACATGTTCCTAAGGTGGGGTGTGTGTGTGGGGTTGTTGTGTTTTGGGTTGTGTGTGTGTGTGTGGGGGGTAGAGGGGTAGATATTTTTTAACTGGGGCCGATGGCTAGCAGTTACGACCACTGCTTTCTGGTAAGGCATCTACTAGCTGAATCTGGAGTTTTCTGCTCATTTCACACTTACTCCTGATTGCTTTGGTTCCTTGCGCCTGTGCTGTTTTGTAGATCAGCGCGTAACACAGATCACTACCGTTTGCCATCTTGCCCATCCTGTCAAATGGGGAAACATCTGACATGTCTTGTTAATGTGCAGCTTATATGGATTTGTCTACTACGGGAGGACACATTTTGGAAAGGCTTTTTTGTGTGTGACATGGCTGGTAAACAAACCCCACAGATTTAACCACTGTGAAGCATGCAGAAACCAACCAGTACCGTGTTTTAGAGAAAAAGACGGTGATTCTCAGATACTATGTTACACAGTACGGGCTGTGTTCACATATGATAAAACAAGGCCGTAAAGTAGTTTTATTGGAAAATCGCTAATTAATCACTTACCTTCCATGGCATGAAAATGTGGATGATTAAAAAGGGGGGAAACGAGGAAATGATTTCGTTTCGAGTTTTCCCTCTCTGCCTTTGGGTGTCTGAAAGTAGCTTGGCACTGGTAGAACTTAATCAGTTTGCACTGCAGATTTCCCATGAGCCAAAGCATAGCACGATGCTCCTCGACAGGAACCCTCCGAGTTAGCACCTACTCTCACTGTTTTTCCCAGAGCGATCTGTGGAGTCGGCCCCAGAAGGATTGCTATGGATGGCACTCAAAGCCCGAGGCAAATGTGGGTAGTATGAGTGCAGCAGATGGTACAGTGGAAGAGAAGCCCTACAGTAAGGCAAGAAAAAGAGAGAAAAAAAAAGGCGACGTCTGTGAAGTGTGGCTCGAGTGAGCAGAATTCAATGAAAACTTTCTCTTAACTGGCAAATTGGGCGCAGGCGTTGTTATTTCACTGGATTCGACTAAATTGATCAAATCAATCTTTTCTCTTTTTTCTTACGGAACCAGGGCTGTCAGGCTGGATTAGAACAGCGGGCACAAAGGCTGTTTTGCAGACAGCTTGAGCGGGTGTTTTTCGTGGTTGAACTCAAAGTGTCCAGCCAGGCCGTGTGCGGTCTTCCTCTCTCGAATGACTCGACTCTCACAGTCTGGTCACCTCTGACAGTGCTATTACTGTTGGCCACACAATAGCACTTACACCTAATGAAGGTTAGACAAAATGGTACTCTAAAATTGCTTTAGAAATACACACATTTCACACAGCCATTGTGCTCCCGCCTCCCCCCCCCCCTTATCCCTCCTTTTCTGATGAAGTATCAGAAGATGTTGTGTCTACATTTGAATTGCGTCCTCTCTCTGTCAGTCAACAACAAAAAAGTGATCCAGCAGTTTTTAATACAGCTGGACCCATCTGGGAGAAGGACTCTTTTCATTTGATATACTTGGCTGCTTGTTGCAGAGTGGATCTTCTATAATGGGCTTGCTGAACAAGCTACCAAGCAATAGCCAATTAAGTGCCTTGAAGGGGATGCTTCTAGGCCCACGTAAAAGGATTCAGGTGTGAAATGCTTGTTTTCGAGAGTGCTGCAAATGTGTGGCAGCTTTCAGGGTTGCCATTGCCCCTAAACTACCCCCTCCCACCCTCTCTGGAACCCTTCTTATAAGGATGGCGGGTACAGGGCGACGGGGGAGAGGAGGGCACTTAAGTGCAATTTTCTATTCAGCGTCCGAAACCTGTGTACACTTCGGTCTTCTCTGGCGGCTGGTGAGAGCAGACGGAGGCAATGGTGCAAACAATGGCTTTTTAGCACACAACAGAGAGATACTGAGAAGCATAGTAACAGACAGAGAGGGACAGAGCGGGCAGAAATATGGACGGGGGCGCAGAGAGGGCCCGGGCGTGGGGGTGGAGGGCTTGCAGAGGAGAAAAGGGGATTGGATTGTTTGCTAATTAGGCCCATTTCTGACCAGTACATCGAAGGTTCAAGAACTACTTCAAAAATCATACTATTGCTTTCAAAAAATAAAGAAAGAATCACACACATGAAAGTCTATTGAAGCTTTTACAGGAGAAAAAAAAACTGCATCAAAAATCCCTTTGTTTTTTTAGATCAATTGAATAAAGGGTGAAAAAGGGACCATAGATAGAATGTATCTACCAGGTGTTACAAAGAGA
This sequence comes from Hiodon tergisus, assembly GCA_025775045.1. Classification (NCBI taxonomy): domain Eukaryota; kingdom Metazoa; phylum Chordata; class Actinopteri; order Hiodontiformes; family Hiodontidae; genus Hiodon; species Hiodon tergisus. The sequence goes on from JAOVYW010000017.1 coordinate 2,562,095, forward strand.
TGGTCTGTTCGGTCTGACCCTAAAACAGATTAATGGTTTTTATATTACCTAAGCATCCACATGTAGGTATTTTCAGAAGACATCAGATCTGAATCCTATCTGGTATTAAAAAAGAAAAAAACAAACAAAGCTGTAATGTAGTTTTTAATGCCTTGTAAATGGCAATACATTAGCTTTATTGCACACACAAACACACACACATATCTATATATCTCACAAAGCCCAGTAATATGTAACTGATTCATTTGATAAAAATAAAAGAAAATACTAAGAAAACGTGCCGTTAAAATGCTTACGCAATAGCATACCCAAACTTGAGCACTGGAACCAGTCCACAGGGAAGGGGTGAGAATGAGAAGGAAAAAGAATGAACCTTATTAGGGTTATATTTCACTAAGGCGTCAGGTGAGAACACAAACGGATGGCCCTGTTTATCTGGGGTAACATATACACTGCTTAGCAAATACCTGCTCTGGACGCATTTGATTGCTGATAAATCTGGTAAATCTGAAAGCAGTGATAATAATGAAACTGGGAGTGGTGCCTGTATTTCTCCCTGGTTCCTGGACACTGGTCTGCTCCTCCTCCCCGTTTAATCTGTCCTGATTGGGGAAGTCTTTTGATAAGATGAAGTGGGGAGAAATCAAAATAAATGGAGGCTATTAAAACCAGCAATGCATCAACCGCTTGATAAAGTGATTAATAAACAGGTTGGGGTGGTGATTGATTAAAGCATTTAATCAAACTGTTTAACAGGCTTTAATGGCACTAGCGCACGCATTCCCGGAACTTCTTTCAGGTCCAATGGTCTTCTCTTTGTCTCCGCCTCGCTTTTGTCAATTTGTCTTCTGGAGAAAAACAAACAAAACAAAGCAAAACAAACAAAAACAAAAAAACTATTAATGCAATAGTTTGCCTACTCTTTATTTTATTCAGTGTTTTACTTTCCCAATACATATATGGAGATATAATAATTTTAAAAGAACATATATAGTTATTGTCTGCTTGAGAAAAAATAATGTTTAAAAAAAAAAAAAAGTAAACTAAATTTAAAGTATTTAAAGTAAATATTACCCAAAGCATTTGGGTAATATTGAGAGGTGTGCTTTGAGAAAGCCTTATCACAAACACAAAGACTTTAATGTCACATCACTAGGGGTTGTGCAGAAGTGTGACTGTTTATTCACAGTTACAATTCTACTGGCTTACCCATGTGTTGTCTTGTGGTTTGTAATTCCTACTCATAGCAGAATCTCTATTTTTATTTTTAGTTCTTCAAGCTAATTCAACTACAAATACAGGTCAAAATAGACCATTGAAAAAAACCGGCAAAAGCAAACATGGCTACATAGAAACCAATATTTAGTCCTTCAAATTCCCTGTTGAGAATTTTGCTGTTGAGATGGCAAAAAATGACAAAGATTATATCAAAACATACAAACATTTTAAAGATGCTTTTATTCATGCTATTGCCTTGACACTGGGACACTTTAGAATGTGCGAGAACACATTCCATTAGTATAAGGTGCAGAAAGAAAGCCTTCGTTGATAAGGTTTACTTCAGCCTGTTTATGGTCTTCCAACTGAAGCATGAAAGCGCTTTAAAGGTGTACCATTGCTGTATCCCCCGCCCACGCTGAGGCGAGAGGGGCGAAGAGGAGAGTGAGACAAAAGTTCCGCTAGTGAAATATAATGGTTATCATTTGTTTCACAAGAATCGTATTCAAATGATATTGTTGTGTTAATATGTACACGTGAAACACACAGAAAAATGAACTGGTGGATTTTGAGTCAGCAGATACAACTATATGCAAAAAAAACTGGTTACCTCAACGCATGATCATCTAAAGAACTTGTGTTCTCAAAGGCATTCAACCACACTTAAATAAGACTTAAATGTCATTCTGGATTGCTAATGTAATGATGAAAAAAAAATGGATTGAAGTGTTCCCCTGCTCAAAGTTCAGGTTTTATGCACAGTATACGAAAATATAAACTTCACGGAAAAGACCATTGCCATTATTAAGTGACCCTGCTCAGTTTGTGTGGGCAAGATAATCACTTCTCTCTTCTCCTCCCTATAGGATGGTTTTTCCGACATAGATAAAGTGATCTAGATGAATAAAGAATTTAATGTGCCGTTATTTATCTAAAAGCAATGTCTAAAATATAAATGAACTATAAAAAATGTATTTGCTTTATGCGCATACACTTCTTGTAAATTTGCGATGAATTAAATAACGTTTCACCTTTTCTTCACAATTCCACCGTGCCTTCGACAAACAATTTCCCAGAAACAACAGTTTCATGCCACACATACTCAAAGTTGTTTTAAGAGGACACTGATTTTCTACTACAATCAGTAAGCATACAATTAAAAATCGCATTTAGAAGTTATTCAATTTCACATATAGTCATCATAATGAGGAAGACACCGTGCTCCGAAACTATAGGTTAGTATCAGTGACCCCAAATGCCCCACAAATAATGAAGTATACAGTAAATAAAGTAACCAGAAAAACACAAATAAACTTGTTAAACATATTGACATATACTGCCATTCACCCTGGCGATACAGTACGGGATACCGTTGCTGATTGGTGGCGTCCAGAGAAGGCGGATGTGTTTGACTGTGGACAATATCAGACCAATCTTGGTACCTCAAGGCACACAATGTTTCGTTTACATCGGCAGCAAACATGCTTTTCATTCCGCGGAGCTGATGTGTATTATGCGACATAATAAATGCCCGCCTCGATATAGCTCGGTTTCTGTGAAAGCAATCACCATTACCTATAGCGTCCGACGCAATGCCCTCAAGGTTGAATCGATTCGTTGCCCAATGGGACAATGTGCCGAGATGTCGGTTTAAAAATTGTTATTGCCTAAATATATTTTTATAGCTATGCGCACAATACATTTACAGTGAAAACTACACTATTATTTATATGCTCATAATGACAAAAACAGATAAAAACTTGACAATCCAAAACAATAAAACCCAATGTGTGCAGGTATACAGATATTTTTAACGCCTTCCTCCGTTAACCCACTCACTTTCCCTCGGGCTTGTATTTCCCTCTGTGTAAACACGCACCCCAGAGCATTTTCACAAGAGCGAGCTTGCAGGCAGAACACACGTGCACATTCGCCTCAAGCCAAGGGAATGGACCCGACCACTACACCATGCACCTATACGTCTTTTTTTTTGTAGAACATTTTACAATAAATTATGTTGTTTTACAATTATCATTATGTTTAAGGTTTCTTTGACTTTTTGATTTCTGCGTGTATATAATTGAGGCACTGCTGGTTGCATTCAAAAATAAATTTAAGAGAAAATAAAGTCCAAATAATAGGACCTTGGGCACATTATATAGTATAGTTCATGAAACTTTAAGGAAATATCTTTGATTGAAACAACGTTTAAACCATCAGCATCAGGATAATTCCCTGAGAATCCCCCAGTCCAAAAAGCAAAAGAACACACTACAACAGAAACGGCTGTGTCAGGGAGAGAACGGGTAATCACGGGGTAGATCATTGCTTGGACTTCTTTGGAAAGTGAGTGATGACTATTGTACCTGATGCGTGCATGAGTATGAATACTACACTCTACTCCGGATTAATTTTTTACACCTGAAGAAAATTACACATGAACGCGTTACGGAAAACCCCAAAACAGGTAGCCCACATGTAGAAGGTTTAGCTCCTCTTTTACAATCCATTCGATTCTCTACGGTTCCCACACCTGCAGGAGTCCAACTGGACCCCTCAGCTTCACGTTTTGGTTTGCTGATGTTCATTCATGCCTGTGTCTGCGCAGGTAACAGCAGGACTGGAGCCAGCTTTTATTCCAACCCTGGACACTGTTAGTGCTTAAAACCTAAAAGAACCTAAAAGATCCCATAACCAAAATGCCAGTTATAATGCAAATCATGTATGGAGAATGTTGTAAGTTGAGAGCACGCTGTCCGTTGAAAGGTGTGGCCGTGCTTGATAATGTTGCAGTCTGGAAGAACCCTTGATGTAATGACAAGTCAATTTGATTGTCTTTGTGTCATAGACCCTACTCCCACTCCCTAGACCGAGTTTTGTTGTTTTTATTCCCATTGGACTTTGATTCCTCCTTTGTTGTGTCAGCTTCTCTCCTGACATTACTTGACAATGAGAGATTCCACAGAACCGTGACCCTTCACACTCCGTCGATGACCTCTTGCTTTTCATGCAGGACCTTTGACCTGGAAACTGACAGCTTGATTAATTGCAGGGTGTTATGATTTATGAATGTCTTCTTAGCATGATTAACAGGGCAACAGGTGGCACTGCCATCCAACTAAAAGGAATATATCTGGGAACGAGTGAAACAATGTAAAGATTGTATAGGAGAAATGGGTTTTGTCCCAAAAATGGTTTAACCATACATCATCTTGACTCATGCGTTGGCCTGCAGTATGGGGATATCTTCTAGGTCTTGTTTCTGGACAACGCTTAAGCAGATTCTTTTGTTTCTTTAGAGTCAGTTCATAAATGGAGGCACAATAGAGGCAGGTGCATCCATCTTTGTATCTGCTGTGTCTCTCCATATCCTAATGAGCAAAAATAGTTGCTTGAACGGGTTGTGATAATCTATTATTATTCCACTAAAACAGTCATTGAATAAAGTTACCATTGCGTGGCTGAATTATTGTAACAGAAAGAATTATGTAACACTGCCTGGAGTAAATTTACATATTGTAAAACTTGGGAACATATTAAAACAGTAGATGAATGAATGGAGGACTGATGTAAAAAAGGAGAACGAGATGAGGTATTGCGCTTCATGCATTTCCTCATTTACTAAGTGCATGTTTATTTCAAGATAATGGTACATTGTCAAACAGAGATACAGTTGTGGCTGTGTCACCAGTACACTGATCAGACCCGCAGTTGAACCCGCAGTGTCTAAGTGGCTGTGAACGGGCACCCACTGAGAAACCTGAGAGTAGCAACCAGGCCACTGGTGACACGGGCTACATCAGCGTGTAAATACAACGCTCTGGGCGGCCTGTATGGCGATCCCACAGGTCAGAGAGGTAGGCAGGGCTATTAGGTGGACACAACTCATGAAACAAGAGCCCAGGAGGACACAGCTGACAGACAGACAATAATGTGGGATCACATGGCACGATACCTTGTTCATCCCGGGGCTTGCAGAGAATAGCTCGGTGTCAAGTAACACTTTGCCGCAACCCAAGTCTTTGAATCCTAGTGTCCAGTTGTCACTAAACTGTCCTGATTCAAAGCAGGTGTAAAAAAAAATGTTTTCACTTCGATCTGTAGCTGCCTTGACCCTTCCTGACAGCCCTGACTCTGAGTTGACACATAATTGATGCTGCCGCTGCCACTAAGAGAAATATTGAATCTCTGAGCCTTCGCAGTGGACCTGAACAATACAGGTAATTATCCGGGGAATTAGTGGAACCTAAAGGCTGCATTGCCTTTCCAAGAACCCTTTATATTCATCTCTCATTCACAGCAAGTTTCTTGCTTTAAAACTGTGACCACAATGAGGCCCTTATTTACTGTGCAGAACAGAATCCTATTGACAAATTCAGCATGTCATCATACAAAAAAAAAAAATCTCATACAACCTTGAGGGCATTGCGTTGGACTCTACAGGCAATGGTGATTGCTTTCACAGAAACCGAGCTGTATCGAGGCGGGCATTTATCATAAAATGTTCTGTGCATCAAATACTTTGACTGAACTACAGTACACAACAAGCTTAAGAGTGAAGCGGTCGCTACAAACCGTCACACACTGCCTTTCCTTCTACCTGATGGGTAATGAGGCATTACCATCACGTACTAGCTTAGAATTAATTATAGGGAAGTGAGAGAAAGTTGATTTTGGCCAGAGACCTTTGCGATTGAAGGACCTGACCCCTAACACCAGCCCTGACACTTCTGCCCTGCTCGCAATGACACGGTGGGCGACCTCTGACACTGACGGTGACAGCGCTGCACAGTGAGGAGCGTCTTCCCTCGCCGGGCCAGAAATCACCATGGCTGCGGAAACCAGGCTGACCAGCAGACCCTGGGCGCCCGCCTGCTCCTCCCCCGTGACCACCTAAGCACTTCCTGCCCACTGACGCCGCTCCATATGCCTGCACGCCGCACAAGGTGCTTTCTCGGATACTGCGCTTGCTAATTATAAATTTAATTTGCATTTTAATTAGAATGTTGGAAAATTAAAGTGTGCCAGCTGGAGACTTTCAGACACTTTCTCCCCCCCCCTTTTCATTTTGCTCTCCCTCTCTTCCTCACTTCGAAAGTGTTGTGCCGAATCCTGTATTTATTTATGAATCCTCACCACTCCCATGTAACTTTCACCCCCATAAGGGTCTCCATTGTTCCTCTGTCTTCATTAAGATGTGCTAACCAGGTTTAAGCTTGCCACTCCCGCGAATCAAAAGGCAGCTTAATACTCTCATACTCTGATCTGCTCAGTCAAAAATAGTCCTTCCTTTTACTAACCAAAAAACTGCCACTAACACCATTGCCTTAAGCAATGTATATGTTAAAGAAGACTTACACTTTTTTGCACGCCATGTGAACTCAGTAACAATAATAATAAATTGCACATATCAATCAATCAATCAATCAAAGAGGCGTCAGGGAGACTTTAAAATAGCAACTGCCAATAACAGCAAATGAAAAAGTGTTCACGTGCATGTGTTAACAAAGAAGACTTTGTCAGTGTAGGTACTATTTAATGAAAAAAAAGTTGATTTTATAAAAGGATTTCTCACACATCAGGTCACCCCCGCTGTAAAATCAGCATTTGGGTTCTGCTCTTGGGTTAGGCTCCCTAAAAGAAAATTTGCATGTGTGGGTTGTTATTTCACTCTGGGTCTGTCATTATTTTCCAATCTCCTTAATTTATCCTATTCTCAATGTCGTTCCTCCACGGACATTCTCATTCTCGCTCTCTTCCCCTGGGTGTCCTTGCTCAATAATTGTCATTAATTGATTGACAGCTCTGATAGACCCGACTCACCCCGTTCTCGCTCTCATGTCTGTTTTTAAATGAGCGCTTGTACATTCAATGACCTTGTCAACTCATCAGCTGTCACCATGTTAGCATGTAGATATGAATGACAAGCATGTAGGATGTAGCACACTCATTATTTTGGCCAACAAACACAACGCAGATTAAGCTTAAGGTGTGATTTCTTGGAGGTGGATGGGAATTATTTTGCAAGTTTAAGGTTTCTGATAAAGAATCCTCTGGATATTGAAAAGTTTTACTTTTGCATTTTGCTTTATTACTCAATTACTTGTACCAAATTCAACAATTGCCAACAGGCTATTTTGCTTGTGAAAAAAAGTTACTTTGCAGTTATCTATTTGTTTTTATAATTTCACTGGTAAATAAAACAAACAAACAAACAAACAAACAAAAAAAATTCTACAAAGCAGGATGACGTCACAGTGCGGTTGAACAGATCACAGAGTTTACTTTTGGAAAGAACAATCACTTACAGAGAAATGGTTTCCTAGTTTCTTAACTGTTACTGGCTGTAACTTTGTCTGAAAAGTCTTTAAAATAATAAATAAAAAAATTATAAAATATCCAAAGAGTAACGGAAGCATTTTCAAACAGAGATCGAATTATTAAAAAGTTACTAAAACTATTTTTTAATGAACTAACTGTCATGTCTTATTGATTGAATAATAGACATAATTTTTTTTTTTGTATATTTTTTTAATATTTAACCCCTTTTTTTGAGAAATAGCCTGTATTTTTAAGTTTTAAATATGTTTAACATCACACTTTGAGGCTTAGTTTTATCCATACACTACATTGTAAAATTACAATAATTAACTATTCACATAATAATTAATAATTAGCTAAGACTGTTATATACCATATATACAGATTTAAAAAGCAACTCAAATACGCATCACCCAAAGACTGACATTTAATTATATCTTAGTAAAGACACCAGACGTTTTATGCAAGTTGATGTCTTTGGAATAACGCGAATCAGTCATGTATTCCTGTTTAATGTTTCCTTAGGCACTATTTCTTGACAGAGCGACGGAAAACCGTTCCCAGTAGGACCCATTATGCACCTTTTACAGACTTTTACAGACTTTGACACACCCCAGCCACACATCCATTCTCCCGCATGTGTGGCGTCATCTGCACGCCATTTCACCTTTTGTTTCATCTGTTTTTAAACTTTGCTACTGCAATCATGTCAGGGAAGCGTTCAAGTGATTCGGCTAGTGCTGGTAGTGTCAAGAAGCAACAAGTTGTTATGCTTGAGGAGAAAGCGAACGTAAATCGTTATAACTCTTACCTTGATTGCAGGCCACCCCGTTTATTAGGCGAGCGCTCAGCGAGGAACGCTAAATACAGCAAAACGCATCAATCCCTGGAAGAGTGACAAGCTGAGGGAAATAGTTTTTGTTTATTTTCGGTTTGGCTGCTACGCTGTGTTCTCATAGAGAGAAACTTAGAAACGTGAGCTGGTTAGAGTTTCATTCATTCCTTCATAATTCATTTTTTTTAGTTGAGTTGGGGGGCAGATTATCTTTTGGTTTATCATGAAAACAGCTTGCGTTAGAATGGTCTTTTGTGAATATTTTTCCCTCTCAAATATGCGTCTCTGTCTAACTTATTTCAGCCAGGTACGTCGTCGTATCTACGGGACGCTGGATTGAATTGGCTCTGGCGCATAGACTCCAATAACAAACTAAAGCCTTACGGGAAATACATAAATGGATCAATTGATGGTTTTCCCCCACTGATCATATGGATTCCAGTATACTTCCTGCATACTTCCAGCACACTTCCTGCAAACTTCCAACACACTTCCTGCAAACTTCCAGCACACTTCCTGCACACTTCCAGCACACTTCCAGTACACTTCCTGCACACTTCCTGCACACTTCCTGCACACTTCCTGCACACTTCATTTTTATCCATCACTTTTAGGCTATTGGTACAGGAC
>JAOVYW010000017.1:2578319-2589550 GCA_025775045.1 Hiodon tergisus
TGCTGTCAGACTACTGACATTCCTACACAATTACTCTGGCCCTGGTGTGCTGTCAGACTACTGACATTCCTACACAAGAACTGTGGCCCTGGGAAAAGTGGAAAACAAAATATATATATATATATTTTTTTTTTTTTTTTTTTTGCTCATCTCAAAGAGCTTCTTGGGTTTAAAGATTTAAAAGAAAATAGGAGCAAAGTATTTTCTCTTTCTTTCTTGCAGTTTTTTTGAGCTAATAATAAGGCAGTGAACACATAGGCCTTTAGCTGAAAGAAACTTGTCACGGTGGTTGGTAACTAATGAAGATCCCTTTTAGTTTATCTTCATCAATTGTCAAATATTTGAGTCTGTGAAGTGGTGTGATGAGGTGCAAAGACAGATATTTGAAGGGATTTTAACTCATTTGAGCAATTACATGCTTAACTGGCCCAAGATAATCTGTCATCCAAGGCTCCCCCCGCCCCCGCTCTCTTCTCTCTCTCGCTCTTTCTCGCTCTCTGCTGCACACGGCACAAGAGGAGAAGCTTAGAAAAAGCAGGATTTAAAGCACAAAGGCCTGCGCTGAATAGAATGAAGGCACCAGAGAAATGAATCGGCTCGAAAAAAACGGCAGGGCCGCTGAAAAGTTCTGAGCGACTCTCGGTTACCCTCGACGCTTCGGTGGGAGTGGACGACGATGCTGTGGACGTGGCCAGGGGTATTTTTGCGTTAATACTGAGCCAACAGTTATTAATTTTGGTTTATACATTGGTTTATATACATTAGGAAAACGTGACCATGGGATTGGTGCAATGTTCACAACTGCAACAAAATAATGTTCAATCGTTACATTTAAATTGTTTGTTTCTTCCATAATGACGAAATAACTCACAGTTGTACTTCTATGCCGCCAATTAAATCAAGACTATCCGTTGCTTCGTAATGGAAGGACGTCAATTTCAGGTTTTTCAGTTTTTTTACTTCGCATTTCGCGAATAAAATGCAAAGTCCCAAAGTTTGCCGAGAAGAAAACTCAATTTGTATTCTCCGCTACCTATGTCCTTTTGGCTCATTCAGAGTAGACAAAACTGGGAGCCAATTAAAATGATGCACAGGCTGAGGGTAGGCTTTCTGAGCAGAGGTCCTGCCCGTCGGGTAATGGTTGTGGTTCAGTGTGGCACGCTGTTCCCTGACTCCCACAAATCCCTGGTCATGTGGTGGGTCTGCAAATTATCTTTTTAAAGTCCAAGTAAGCTGTCCATCTTCACTTTTTTTTTTTTTTTTGCTAACGTAGCAATTTATAGCAGGCCTTTTTTTGGTTTAACCGTTTCACCTATTAGTTGATAATTTATCTTACACTCGTATGAATTATACAAACTCAAATAAACAATTAACTTCATGAAGATTGCCGATAGATTACCAAGTACAATTGCTCAGCGAGAATGGGCGAAAGGCACGCGGCACAATTTTGCGAGTCACAAATTGATTCCGGGTTCCGTCTATTAATCAGTTGTAAAATAGAAGTTAGAGGGGGGTCGCGTTCAGAGAGGCCTTTGCAGTTGTGGGGATTCGGTCGCCAAAGGAGTGCGGCATAATGGCCCCCCGTTCTGTTTCCAGCGTGCTTCCCCACCCACATGTCACCATTCTGTCTGCCTCTGCCAGCGTGGCATCTATCATCACCGCATACACCGCGGCTGGTGACAAAGGGAGACTCGCGCGCACACAAAGACATTTGCATTTTTGCATCTAATTACGCTCATAATTGCACGCCCGTGCAACAGCTCCCCCCCCCCATTACCTCGCGTAACATTATCAGTGACGTTTGGAATGCATGTTTAAATGTCAATTATTGACTACAAAGGAAGACTGACCTTTGAAGGAGCACGTTCTCTCCCACCCCCTCTCTCTAGCACGACCCACCTTTCTCTCTCACCAATTTTTAAATACTCTGAATCACTTTTCTCCTCCTTTTTCTAAAGCTTTTGATTGAACATATTACATTACAATTTAAAGCATCATCATTACTGCAATTATTTATAAAAAATTTTTTTTTAGCAAACTCTAGCCCGCTGGTCCGTCTTCCTCTACCGGCAGTTGCCTAATGTCTATGATTAAGCTGATAATTAGCCTAATGTGATCACTTACAAAACAGTGTCTGTGGTGTAAACCTGATCAAGGAGGGAAGATGGGCAGAGAGAAGCAGACATCAAAAAGGGCGGTAGCTTCAGCGACGGAAACTCTAGACAGATACTGGTCATCAGTTAAGTTCTTCCTATTGTGTGGATAGATTAGTTTAATGCAAAACCATTTCACAGGCTTCATCTTTACCGAGTAGCTTTTAGTTTTCAAATGAATAATCAATACGTATATTTTGGGAAAATACTTTAAACGTTGAAGAACGAAAGCAAGATTAACAAGCATGCAAATAGACCTGCTAAAAACAAACCTCCTCTGTAACAAGAGAGTTAGGGCGTGAATCTGAAGGAAAAAAAAGGTCGACAGGGTTCTGCTTATCCCGTTGAATCGTTGGCATTGCCAGGAATATGCCATTCAGCTGGCCATGTGTCTGGAGTTTGCCACTTCCATGACACGTTGGTCTGAAGAAGAGAAGCATCTGTCATTCCATTTCTCATGACGTTTGCCCGCGTGCATGCTGGGTATGTGGACAGCTGCATCCCAATGTCTGAATCAGCAGTTTTTTTGGTTGCTGCTATCGATTATGTTTTTTCTCTTAAATAAAAGTTGATATACATTTGCATTTTTGATGCGGGGCACCTATTTTTATTCATTCAATTTGATCTGTTCATTTATCTACTCTATTGATGTTTTATACAACCAGATATTATTTACTGCTTGTGCAGTAAATAATAGATGAGCGGGAGTCAGACGCAAGGCACTGACCATGGGGTGTATCTTGATGAAGAAGGGTATTGGATTTCTTTATCTCTCAAGTGCTTTATACGTAGCCGTTTTCCCGATTACTCTCCGCTAGGCTGTATAACACGTGAAATAAACAGAACACGATTAAACAAACAAACACAACCACATTTGTAATGAACGGTATATACTGCAATAGACATGAACGTCTATATTTCTATATCAAGTTCTGTGAAGACAATGGTATTTACATTTAGGACTGTGTTTTCTGTGAAGACAAAGGTATATACATTTAGGACTGTGTTTTCTGTGAAGACAAGGGTATATACATTTAGGACTGTGTTTTCTGTGAAGACAAGGGTATATACATTTAGGACTGTGTTTTCTGTGAAGACAAGGGTATATACATTTAGGACTGTGTTGCGTAACATTAGTACCTCCTACTAGTGGCTTGTTTTATACAGTGTTATTATTGACACCAACAAATGTAAAATGTTAATTGAATGTTAATTAAAATGTTAATTGGTGCAATGTTGAGCTAGCACAAAAAATCAAATATTCCAACATTTAAGTAGTTATTTTCTTTTACCACAAGTCTAACAAATTCTAACCACAATGCTCACTTTTTTATATTGAGTAAAAACTCATTTAATTTAATCGAGTTGCACTAAAAAAGGACTTAAAAAGTAATTGTCTGAATCCTGTTAAATCACCACAAAATTTTTGCACGATAAATTGTTAAAATTAATAAAACTGCTGTTCATATATTAATAATTGTAACAGGCATAGCAACAACGATATTTAATAAGCGGATAAAAAGTTGTACATTGTTTATGTATTTATTATTTATGTATTATTGTAATGTGTTCTTGTTTAATTTAATGTAAAAACAACCCTGAACATGATATATGACTTTCTGATATATGAATAAATTACCCAAATCTTCCTCAAAGATACTTATTTTACAAAAAAATACTTGGGACATTATTAACAATTACTTTTTAGGTGGCATTTTAAAGGAGTTTCAGAGACATACCTTGTTTGAAGGCTGACTGCCTTGTCTCTCCTTAGTTCTCTAATAACCTATTAACGCTGAAGACTTGTCAGCGTTGTCCACATAAAAAACGATTCGCTGCAAATTATAGTAAATTCGGTTAAATCTGAAGTGCCTTTCTGAGTATTAACACATCTCCAGATTTACGAAGGAAACAACTTCTGAATATCGGCAGTAAATACTGGCAACAGTATTATTATTCAGAAATCAACGCTCTCTGTGCCCCTGTGTAGTTTCAGAAGAAAATGTTTAAGGAGGAAAAATGACAAATGTTGCTTTGCTGAATAATTTCTAGGGGGACACCCAAAGCACATTCAAGTCCTACTGGGACTGCAATAAAGGATAGCGTTCAACCCTCCTTCTCCTCCGCCCCTCCCAGGAACAACACTTGATCCATGGCCCTTAAAAGTATGGAATCCCTCTCCACCTCCCCTTTCCTACCCTCTGGGGTCTCTGCAGCCCCAGAGCCAGCCGTGCTTATCTGACCCTAACCTTGGTGTATGGTGACCTTGACCCGCACCTCAACCCATCCCCACGTTGCGGACTACATCTGTTCATTTCCCCAGGACACCCAAGTGGTTAGTGAAATTGAAACATCACCTTGAAGTTCCATTTGTTTTTCTAGGAAAGGTCAGCGAGGGACTGTCATTAGGCTGACCTTGATCTGCGTTTTCCCAAAGAAATTGGGCTGCTCATGCTAATGATGCGTTATACATGGCAAATAACGAAACAAAGAAAACACCGGAAATGCCACATAATCCCCCGTAATGACATGTATAGGTTCAGTCACTCTCCTCAATCATTAAAAGATCAAAAAATATATATTTATATTTTTCTATATGTAGATATTAGTTAAATTTATCCCAGAAAATGAGCTCTACATAAATTAAAGGTAAACAGAGTATAATTCCCTGTTCTTTTTACACCACTCAGTGCTGGCCAACCAAAGAAAAGTCACATGAATGTAAAATGCAAATCCACATTGCAGTTTTCCTCACGATTAAAACTCCTGCAAAGCCTAGCTAGCAGCACAACAATACTTTTCATTTGAAATAATGCATAAATTACGCCGGAGCTTAGAATTCATTTAGACGTCCTGTCATTTTAATGCTAGCTGTTGTCCTGATAAGATCGCTTGATTGTGATGCCCTTTATTACCGTGTCTAGTGTTTCAGCAGTTCTATGATTTCTGCGACCTTTTCCTTTGGTTTTTTTTTTTTTTTCCCCTCCGAAAAAAGAAACATAAGTCTGGTCCATTCTGTGGAGCTCCTGAGCGGTTAGACGGAGTTAATATTAATGAAGGAACACAGGCGATGTCATTCTGTAATGGGTAATAGATCAGAGTGTTGTCATTGTCTTGCTGTGCATGTTAAGAAAGCCCTGCCTAAGGCCAGGATGCCATTGTTTTTTCATATTTGATTAGATTTTTTATTTTTTTTGTGTGGATGTTTTGATTTTTTCATACATCATAAAAGACTGAGGCTAGATCACTCAACTCTGAAGTCGAGCAGCAAGTTACCTGAAGAAAAGTTTCAGAGACAAAGTGCTCGGAAAGTGAATTATTGCTGTCTGGAAATGAAACCCAAGTATATTCATTTGCAGTTTCATTCTGTATTTTATACCGTTTCTTTTCAATGTTTTGGTTTCATTTGATTTCCACATTTAAAATCTCACTACTGTTAATTACATAATTGGATTTTTCCTGTGACAATTCATTGTGCCACTCTGCAATGAACGTCCATTGTTTTATAGCTAATTAGAGGTTTATATTTAAATAGTTAAATATTTTATATATTCATGAAACTCCAGAACACACACGTGTCGTTGTAAAACACAAAAAACGTAAAACACTGAGTGTTTTACACTTCAGCAAAAAATAAATCAATATACAATTTGCCTCACAAAAGATTTGACGATGCAGACGTGTCTCAAATAAAACAAACTATAAAGCCTCAGTTCCACTACTCAATTTCACCCCATGCAAAAGTAAGACAAAAAAACCCCAGGTAAGTCGCAAAGCGCAGAGACCGCATCGAAAAACATATAGTCCGCCACAGTACTCAAACTGAGACAATTTGCGGCGTATTAATGTTTTCTGTTTATTTAAAAATCATTTGCAGAAATATGATTTGCAGCTGGCACGTCCCCAAATTTTCCCCCGGGCGTGTATGCTGAAAAATCATTTCCAAGCCTGTATTTTCTGCATAACGTGCCCACACCCCCGCCCTTTGTTACCTGCACACCTGTCATTTTTCTAAGAAAAATGAATATCCTCTCCCTCTTTAAAGAAGGGGCTTGATATTTGTATGGCCAACGTGACCTTTCCACACGCCCCCTCAGATGAGGAGCAGAAGATCTCCAATTGTGCTTCAGCAGTAGTACATAAATCATACCTCGCATTTTCCTTAAAGAGGTATGTAAATACCAGTGTACTGGCTAGGTAAACAACACTAACCCTGCACAAATGGCTCGAAAATTGAAGAAAAGCACCTTATTTTTCTGGCGAAATTGCTTTTGAAGCCCAGCATTGGGTCTGGCACAGAGAAGGCATAAAATCATTTGTGCTGGGAAAATGGAAAAACGGGCTGACGATAACTACACTCGACACAACTCCTAAGGATCCAAGTTCTTAAAATAAGCAAAGATATCATTTGGAGTTTCATTCCCGCTCCTCCCAGACTGAAATTCATGTGACACACATTATCTACATGTCTCCGAAGTGGCGAACAGCTGGGGAGCCAGTTTTACTTCTCTCAGCTCTGGAAAATGTCAGATGTCCCTGCTCCATTGGCCTCAGCACACTTCACAGTGAACAAGCTGAGGCAGACGTGGCAAGATTCGGGTAACAAAAGGGTCAATGTCACCGAGTAGCTTGGGTCTGCCCCGCCTGACTGGGGCACTGGCAGAAGTACCGTCCCGCTGGCTTATCTTCAAGACTACAGAACGTTTTTGTAAAAAGCAACTCTCTGTGTCTTGCTAATCATTAAATGGCGTCGGTACAATTTACCAGCAAATATTCAGTACTCTGGCACTCGGTACCCAATATCACATTGCCTTTTCAAAAGCTCAACTTTGACCTTTAGCCAGCGGAGTGGAAAGGAATTCAAGCACTCTGGGTTTCTGTGCCTCATCCATATCTGAATTTAAAAAATCTATCTCATAGTGGTAACACCATCCTGTTGGTTTTCAATGTTTAGCATTAATCCAACCTAAAAGTAAAAATAATTAAAAATTAAACAAACAGAAAACTCCATTGTGTTTCTGTAACGGAGAAGGTAGAACTGTGGCCTCCATAATTAGAAAATTTTCTGTAATTATTATAATCCTTTATTATATGGGTACAACGTGAACTTGAGGGGCGACTTCACAACCAGTTCTCAATGCAATCCATGGCAACAAAGTTAAATGTTAAATATCCGAACTCCTCCTGTACATGGGCCCCTTGGCTAGCTGTCTGTCAGTTTGGCTTTCTGCCACGTCTAGCTAGCCTTTCCAGTCAACACATTTCCCCGCCAGCATGAGACAGCACGCATTCCCCCACCCAACAAGCAATGTCTCGGTATCTGTCGTAAAAACTCAACAACAGATTTTACCTGCAGATATGAAGCGGAAATTAGGGAAATGCAGGGTATTGTTGCCTTGCCCATGACACTTGCAGTGATACTCGCTCAGAAACACTGATCATCAGAGGGGTGGCTTCTTCCCAGCATCTGGCGCAAGCTGGTACCTTCCATGGCATCTCCATTGGCAAACATTCTGTGGCAGTCCACCCTGTCAGGCTGTGGCACAGTCAGACCCTCGGAGTCCTAAGCAGAATAGATGGACACTGCTGTGTGAACCAGTATATTTCAGCATGGTAAACTACCGATGCCTGCAGAAGCACCCCTGTTATCTAATCAAACAGCACTGGTCAGTACTGATGCCAACTTCTAAATCCACTACCTTCTGTAGAGCCGCGGGGTGAGATTAGCCAGGAGAGCGGCGGCATTCTTTATTCAGAGACGTTTCCTTTTAAGATCTTTCCTTTCCTGTTTTGAAGCACATTTATCCACACATCACTCTGAGTGTCCTTCACATCGTAGTGGGAGAAAGGAAGAATAAAGTCACTGTAAAGTACGGACACTACATTCGATTAATAAGCAATTAAACACCTTTGCGTCGTCGCACATTGAGTAATCTTCAGTGAATTGGAGCTCTGTGCACGTATATGTAAAACACCACCGAGAGCGTAATAAAGTGACCGGGTCTCATAAACAGTGACAAAAATAATAATAATACTAAGGGAGGGTGTATCTTTTCTTGTACCGAACCTAATCAGGCCATGGTTCTAGAGTTACCCTGCTGTCTGTGCAAACCTCATTATGAGATAATAAAAAAAAAAAAACAGAAGCTCTCCCATAGTCAGGAAAAGAGCTCTGGGCACTTTTTTTTTTTAATATTAATATCCTGGTCTGGTGTGGCAGTAATGATATTAGGGAGCTAACGGAATTCTCAACCCAGCTGGACATGTTAATTGAGAAGCCAAGTCTTAAAGGCAAAGTTCACGTTTGTGCAGATGGTGGAACAATACAGCATGCAGACCTAGGTCAGTGTCATTCCCAAGCCATAACTTAATGGCCGCATTTTTCCCCCCGACTTTGACGTATGTGGGTCTCTGATGAACCTAAGAGCCCTTGGGGTCTACACACTACCTCAGTGAAATCGACTCAGCACTGTGTGTCTTTAGTGCATATAATAACTATAGCTCCTCTCTTTCGTTCCAGAGTTTTTTTATTGATTAAAATCTATTATGCCAAACGGGCTTTTTAAAATGGCCGTTCATTACCGTATGCCTGTCCACTTGATCCCGTATGCATTTTTGATGTTTATATAACCCTTTACTAGGTGGCTCACATATATAATAAGATAAATAAGAATGAACCATTTTGAAAAAATAAGTGATTTTCTGACTCATTGGTCAGCTTCTTTCCGTTAGTCGCGGAAAAGACTATTAGCCGTTAGCTGTTTACGGCAGTGGTCAAAAAGCTGCTGTGTGGTAAACGTGACCCCCCCTTCAGTCCTCTGCGGCATTAACCACCGGTGGACTGGTACCCAACATGTTGGGGTAAGAGGACACTGTATGGCTCTTGACTTTTCTGTCTCTACCTACTTCACTTACCAACCACTAGGAGCTGCTCTTACAGTGCATTGTCCTGGTCCCCAGAGACGCACCTGAGAGCTCCCCTCTGGAAGCCTATTTACCTCTCACAACACATTAGACAGGACAGGAAATATTGTCCTCGGAGCTTTTAGCCACAGGGATACAGTTTATCTCGTATAACTACCTGTCCCTTCCACAGTGTACCTGTCCAAACAAATAAACTGGAGCTGTGTATGTGTGTGTGTGTGTGTGTGTGTGTGTGTGTGTGTGTGTGTGTTTGTAAGGGGATATGCTTGCTCTCTTTAAGCACAGATAGAACTGAACACAGTCAAATTATAGAGAAAAAGAATGAGATGTTGAATCAAGCTTAGCAATGACAAATGCACGTAGCTATTATACAAATTATATTGCATGTTTTCCTAGTTAACTTAACATGATACATGCCATACATTTATAATTTAAAAATTTGTTTTCAAAGACATCGTGCTGCAGAAGAGTTGAATTGTCAAATAAAGATCCCTATGCAAAGATGCAAATGACGTTTTCGGACCCCAAATTTACATTTACGGGTAACTGGTACATCCCATTCTGGCTGCGGACTTGAAGCAGGTGTCTGCTTAATAATTTGGTTCAAAGATCAGCGAGTTAAAGGTTAAGGCCAGGACAGAAGAAGGATGGGGGTCATGGTGCTTGGAGGAGGGTGGTGAGACATGATCTCCCCAAGTCTGGAGTAGACAAACCTCAAGGTCACCCATTAGTGCTCTGGCCCAATGGTTGGGGAGACCCACAATAAATTTTCTGCACACCTTTAACCCTTTTAATACACAGAAACCCTGCTGAACAGCACTGGCCCCGAGGGGAACGTATATTGCATTATTAACTTGGCACAGCCTTTGTAGGCTCTTTATCTGCGCATGTGTGTTTCTGTTCTGTGTGTCCATTAAAATATAGGCTACAAATGCAAATATATTAGAAATGTGCAATTACAAAAATGCCGTTCTATCAGGTAGTTGAGAGCAGGGTATTTATCACAACATAAATTATAATAGAAACTGTCTCTGAGTTGGGCTACACTAAATTGTGATAGATTAGATCTTTCAAATTAATTATTGCTGGACTCTTTTAATATTAGAGTCCGTATAGCCATCTGTGATCATTTTGTACACGTAGGTGATAGTGTCAGTCCTGACCAAATTGTAGAAGAATACTGAAGCATGACTGATCGTTATCTGCACATCCAAGCAATGTGTGAAAGTCTGAGTTTAATGTGAGACATTTTCTTCTAACAAGGAGAGGATGCCAAGCTGCAAAGAATAAGCAAATGTCAGCTAATCTCAAACCTTTTAAATAAGAGCTTCCCATGATCCCCTGCACCGACACCTCCCTCTTTCAACCTTTCTTTGGTGGCGGAGCTGTACATCATAAAAATAAATTAAAATGACAGAGTGTCGACAGGAGTACAGACCTTCTAGTTTTCATCCCATCTCCAGACAACAGGAATGCCATCATGTCTTTTGAGACTGACGCTCTAAATGAAACACCTGAACTTCTCCAGCAAGGGTCACCTTTGGCCAGGCCAGCCATTCAGTGTCATTAATAATGGGATCCTGTATTGGTCTCCAGTCATTTAATGGCAGTTTCACCTCTCCAAGGCCTAACAACTTGACACCAGTTCACTTTGTCTTTTGCTTTTAAAGACATCTTCTCGTAAGTGTTGAGCTACAGTAAATCTGTCATCTATCTGTCATCTCCCACCTTGTTTAGGGATCTCAGAGATGTCGAATTAACCTGCGACAGGTTTTATCTTTTTAAAAATGTGAGACAGGGAGGATTTCAATTTCTTGGCTGCAGATCTATTTGGAGATTTTATTGGTAGGATAGTTTGTTTTGCTTTTTTTTATCTGGTCTGTTATTATTTTGTGTGAGATCTGTGCTTTTCATCAGTATACATAAGAGTTACAATAATTATCTTGTTGTAAAATGCTCTGTTCTCTTGCTGCCCGTTCCACCGCCCAGCTGACAGGGTGAGAAGACGTTCTCTTGCTGCCCGTTCCACCGCCCAGCTGACAGGGTGAGAAGACGTTCTCTTGCTGCCCGTTCCACCGCCCAGCTGACAGGGTGAGAAGACGTTCTCTTGCTGCCCGTTCCACCGCCCAGCTGACAGGGTGAGAAGACGTTCTC
>JAOVYW010000017.1:2590724-2601874 GCA_025775045.1 Hiodon tergisus
CGCAGGGCCGCAGAGTCACAGCATCTGTGTACCGGCCAGGGAGCCCAGAGAGGCAGGGTCGCAGGGCCGCAGAGTCGCAGCGTCTGTGTAGCGGCCAGGGAGCCCAGAGAGGCAGGGTCGCAGGGTCACAGGGTCGTAGGGCCGCAGAGTCGCAGCGTCTGTGTACCGGCCAGGAAGCCCAGAGAGGCAGGGTCGCAGGGCCGCAGAGTCGTGGGGTCGCAGGGCCGCAGAGTCGCAGCATCTGTGTACCGGCCAGGGAGCCCAGAGAGGCAGGGTCGCAGGGTCACAGGGTAGTAGGGTCGCAGGGCCGCAGAGTCGCAGCGTCTGTGTACCGGCCAGGGAGCCCAGAGAGGCAGGCTTCAGAGAGGCTGTGGGTCAGCAGAGCTTCTGAAGTGAGCGGCCAAGTTTGTCCTCAGGAGGCACGGCGACAGACTGGAGCTCTCTCCGTGTGCACTGATCCTGACAGCGAACACTCGGGGCTGGGGAACCCTTTCGTCTCCAGGTGACACGGCTCCAGAAGAAGGGCAATCTCAAGGGGAGCCGGGTCGCTTTAAGACTCACAAATGGGGCCTTTTTCTCGGATAGGCCCTGACAAACACCTTCATTGTCCCTTTTGTTCCAGACAATATGGAATACGTACCCACAGTACTGGTTTTATTTTTCCGGCAAAGTAGTTTGGATCATGTAGTCATGTGCTATTAGCAGAGGGATGCCGGCCCCAAATCATTCTTTTCACTTCGAGTAAACTAAAAGG
The DNA here is from genome assembly GCA_025775045.1 of Hiodon tergisus. Classification (NCBI taxonomy): domain Eukaryota; kingdom Metazoa; phylum Chordata; class Actinopteri; order Hiodontiformes; family Hiodontidae; genus Hiodon; species Hiodon tergisus. The sequence goes on from JAOVYW010000017.1 coordinate 2,591,479, forward strand.
TTAACCCTGCGTTAATCAAGATGGCAGAGCCTTTGGGGTGGTGAGTCACAGCTGAGGTCTGATGTGGCCAGCCTTCCCCTGTTCTGTGCCTTCCTGTGGCGGGTCACAAGCGCTCACAAGGGTCACGCCCCTGTTAGGTGTTTAACCGTGCTCAGGTGAATTCCATCTTGTCAGAGCTCCACACAACCTTTAGGAAACTTTTCAGACCTGACACTTACGTGATGGCTCAGGCACAGATCGCTCGAACGCCTGTATATTCAGCCCAGAGCTATGACTTCACCGTTGGGTCCGTGACCCCTCTTTGTGAGACATCTTCTTTTTTTTTTTACTTTGTTTTTGCACATGTTAAAAAAAGAAAACACACACACACACACACACATAAAAGGGTTACAGTATTTTTTCCACATGGAATGGAACTCCACACAGAACATCAGGCAACATGAAAAACCAGGGGCCATATCCTCTCATTAATATTTATATTTCACAAACAGGATTTTTATTTATTTATTTGTTTAATATAAGGCCCAACGAATATAGCGTATTAATAATATCAGAATTCATTTCCCATTATTCTGCAAGATTATTCTGCTCCAGAGGCTACTAAAAAAAAGATGTTTTCATTTATTTGACTATGGTGAAGTAAAACACTCTTAGAAGACTGAAAATATATGTGACTTCTGAAAAATGAAAGGATCCCTGCGTTTTAAAGTAAACGCTCGCTATTTTTCCTCAAAAGAGGTTATTCGCTGAAAAATGTCATTGTCCAAGCAAGGAAATAGTAATCCCTTTGTGCCTTCATTGCAGGCACTAGAAAATCCCTCGTATTTTTACGGACAAAAAAAGAAAGAGAGATGGAGAAACAGTGGCAAGGTTTCTTTTTTCCCGTATTGCCTTCTCCACAGACCAAAAAATGGTTTTAATATCTTTGAGAACATTATACTCCTCATTTGAGTAATACTTCCTCGTACATGTCAGCCACATGGAGCTTTCTTTAAAGGTATTATCAGGAATATACAGCGTTTTGAAAAGATTTCAGACCACGCACCCCCCTCCACACACACCTCTATAAACGGATCCTCCCTCCTTTTTCCTATAGTAATTTTGTCAGAAGTTGAAAATGTCTTGATTTAGGCCAGTCTACCCCTGCTGTGCTAATGTGAACAGAACTTCCCGCTGGGCACTGAAGAATACCACTTCACGGCAGCCGCATAGCTGGCAGCTTTTATTTATGGAGCTACCAAAATGAATGGGTATTAGTGTCCAAACATTTCACCATGCTCCTACTGCCACACACAAAAGCCACTGATTTTCAGCAAATCTGCACTTATTTTATTCAAGAAGACTAAGCCACAAAGAAAACGGAAAATCATTCATAATGACTTAAAAGACCTTCGAAGAAACAGACTTTGCTTTTCAAAAGAGCTGAAAAGAAAGAAATAGAACAAAAAATACCTCCATTTTATTGTGCTATTGCAATAGTTCAAGTTTTTAAAAAGAACAGAATTGTACTTATTAACAGAGTGATGCCTGGGAAGGAACAGTGCATTGTACTGTGTGCGTAAGAATGAAATCCTGGACTCTCCTCTGATTTTATTATTAATGCAAAGCGGCACCGATGGGTGGAATCACAGCTCTGTGTGTTATCAGCGCAGACCAGGCTGAGGCGGACTGGGGTTCTGTTCCCAGTGCCCTGTTCTGCACTACCCCTGGTCCGGTGTCCAGGACCTCATCAGCCCAGAAAAAGACTACAGGCCCGCCCGCTCGCTTTGAAGTCTCATCTGTCATCCGTGCCCTTCTGCAAACACGGCGGCTGACATTTTGAAAACTCTGGCATTCACCTCAATATGGATTTTGTTGATCATAGCTTCTGTCTCTGAAGATTTTGTGTTTTATTGACTTTGCGAGCCTGTGACTATTTGTACAGCTTTGCTTGGCGCAGTATTGCCTTCAGATCCCAATAATAATGTCCTCTGCATATCTCCCAGCTTTCATTTTCCTCCCAACTCCCACCATTTCGTTCTGCCACCAGAGATCACACCACTTTCTGTACCACTCCGGTCACTGATGTCACTAAGACTGGAATCCGATACACTAACTGCCCATTGGTTAAACGCCCCTGGCCTGAACTTCCTCATTGTCCCCTAATTCCAAGCGGCAGCTTCAGTTCATTCTCTGTACAATAGCCCATAGGTTAAAGTTCTGCTCCTTTTGGTTTGAATCTACATCTTTTACAGGCTTTATTTGGCTTGAGTCTACTCAAGCTTAGCGGGAGCGTTTCGGCCCGGTGCCTGCAGGCGCTGGGGCTGTTTCAGCACAATCCTGGAGGTGCTGTGAAGCATTCACAGCTGAGGTCTCTGGGAGGGCCAGCGCGGAGAAACTCGACTTAATGGGTCAAAGTCAACGGGCTCCTCCCCTCTCCAGAGGGGCAGCTACGGACCCCACCATTACTACCAGACCCCAGCCCCACACCAATCTGCCCCAGCCAGAGGATCACATGACGGGGCCAAAACAGACCTCTCATTAAAACACCACAGAGAGTCTCGGCTCTGTCAGATTTGTTTCCAGTCGGAGAGCGGAGGACATGGAAGAAGCGAGTGATTCTTTTTGATATCAACAGCGATCTTTAATCTCCTTTACTTGGTGTGCTCATAAGCATTGAAATATATCTAAGGCCACGTGTAAAAAGAAAAAAAGAAAAAAAAGTTCTCTGGTATTAATTTCCAAGCGCTCGCCTCAGATAACAGATGAAAGGATTCAATATTTTAGGCTCAACCTCTGGCGAACACTGAACCTCCGCCTTCCAACCTTAATGTCTTTCATTATACTCACTCCAGGTTTCATTGCTGTTAATTTGGAGCGCTGCAGTTCTTTTAGCTGTGTTCTAATAACCCCATTTAGCGCTGAATCCTGCTGCCGCGACCCACGACCAGCTGAGCAGAGCTGTTCAGAGGGGGGACGGCAGTCTCTGAGCGGGGGACGGCCACAACGTTAACCCGGCACAGTGGCTCAGACACTCAGGGTTCAACGCCCCTGCCTTGCGGGCAGATCTCCAATCCCAGACACGTTTCCTCTTTATACAGCTCGGGTATAATTTTATCCATCTTTCATGGGATGTAATCCCATGACGGGGAGAGATAGTTCCACTTTTTCTGAGCGAAGGTTACCGAGAGATCCCATTCGCTGCCCCTGTTGCCTAACTGAGGGGACTGGGTGTTTCAGAGTGGCGTAAAACTGAGGTTCACGCCAGCTAAAAACTTTCACCTTGGCTGACATGCTTGGGAGCAGCACTATAAGAATAAAACCATCGGTCAAATGAAAAAGTCATTTCCAATGAATATTATCACCTTTAAATTGTTTGTTATAATTGTGCCATAAGTGTCAACTATTCAAATCTAATTATAAGTGTGAGCTGCACCATTGTGATTTGCTTTTCTCCTCAATTCACAAATGTGTTCCACACCCATTACTAATCAGCATCACTCGATCAGGAACAGGTACCAACTGAAAAAGGTGTTAATGAACCACTGGCTAATTGCTATGCTTTCAGTTTCAATTCATTTCCATATTTATACATATTTTAGTGCTATTATTCATGTGATCCACTTTAGAAAGAATTTCACGTTGAGGCTGTATGCTTTTATTATTGATTTAAAGAAAGCAGTTTATAAATATGCAAAAAAGCATCAATTAGCGATGTGACAAAACAGCTACCTGATGAGTGACTTCCCTGTAATGATTCATAACCGAAGCGTAATGTACCCGACTGGCAAATCCAATTATTACTGTCAATGTTCTTCCGTCTCCAGCACCAGGGTTCAAAAAATAAAAAAACGCAGAAGATGGAAATCGTTTTTCTTTTCTTGTCTGACTGTAATGTATATAATAATGTAAAAAACTTAAAAATGTGTCCTGCAGCCAAGCATGTGATCCTGACCACAAATAAATGTTCCTGGCCACTCCTCTCTGTCTCCTCTCCTCACTCTCCATGTCTGAGTGCGTATATACATACATACAAGGTATTTCCTGGCATAGACAAGGGAACAAAGACATAAGTAATCAATTTGCTTTAAAGCAACAGAGGAATTCTTTGGGGGCACTGTCAGCAGGAGAAAGAGGCAGGAGAAAAGTAGTGAAACTGTGCAGACGTGCAATTAAACCCGGGTAATGAGGTCAGACATCAGCCCTGGTGCCACCAATATCATTACAGTGGCTCCAGCTGAATTGGGTTTACAGAGGAAAGCTCCCTGCTTACTGCAGGGCTGCACTTTCACAGGCCTGACCCTCATTGGGGGACCATCTTCCATTGGAGCGACAGCCACTTCCTGGATGGGCTTTCCGCTGCCAAGACAAACTCGCAACATGGCAGTTTGCGTTTGCTTCGGATGTGGAATGAACTAATCGGTGAGGTAGAAAGGCCGAAGCAAGAAAATTCCCTTAAGAAGATGGTTTTTTTGAACGACTGTTCAATTGCAGTTGCTTCTTTTCATATACATCCAGAGATTGTTTGACAATGGGGAGTGAAAAAATATTTTAAAACACATCAAACTTGCGTTTTATAATCGGGTAACAAAATACACATATTGCAGAAATAACGCAGGAGGGAATAAAGCAAAGAAATAAAAAATAAAACAATTTAAGCGTTTTTTAGTTTCTGGAAAGAAAAAAAACACCTTTCATTTGGGACTAAATGTGTGGTTTTGATTACTTCATAATTATTTCTTTTAAATATTTTTATGAAGCATTACATTTTACCGGTAAACACTTGTCAAATGCTCTCTTCCCCTTTGCGTCCGATCTCATTTGCAGCGTCCTGACAAGGCGGGGCTCAGCTCGGTTCTCTTTACTCTCATTGTTTTTTTTGTCCGTGTGTCTCTGGTGCCATTTGTTTTTAGTCTCAGCTGATTACTTTGAGGATATCATTATGACGTTTGCCAGCAACAAGCATTCTTCTGTTCAAATTTATATCAATTAGTAGGGGACAGTAATTCAGACTGACGGCACAGTGTATGTTGAAAGGCTTGCGGTGACGTTGAGGCGGCAGCCCCGTGGTCCAGCCAAAAGCCATCGTTCCCCCCCTTCCCTTTCTTCCAAAACAAGGTCTTTCGACAGAAGCAGCCAGAGCCAGTACTTTGATAATTAGTTATTGATTGAGAACAATGCAGTGTCGCGCATTGCCGTATTAGCGAGGCGCCAGCAGGTCGCGACACCAGGGGCAGCATTCATGCAATAATGTGCTAAAATGTGTTTGACTCCCCGATAATATACCCCTTTCTCTTCTTTCTGTCTTATTACCACACTTTTTCCCTCCCTCTGTTATGTCAGCATTTCATTAATGCATAATTAAAAGTATTAACCCCGGTGCACAATGAGAGCCTTTTGGAAAACTTCCTTTCAGTAAGGTACCTTAAAAACCAATTGGCCTAGATATCGGCAGTGTCATTAAACATAACGTTTTGTCATGCTGTTTCTTGGCATGTTAAAAACTGATCAGGCTGAGTAGCGCATTAATTAGGTGGTTTGCAATCATTGAAGGAAATTCAGCCTTTAACTAAAATAATACTTTTTAAATTACTTTTGCTTTTGGGTCCATGTGAAACCAAATCGGGGGTAGAGCCTTCCGAGAGGGTCAGTCTGTAAAGGGACTTGTCTGAACACAAACTGAACCTGAAGAGCCGGTGTTGGTTGTTATACATCCAGCTCGTGTCTACAGAGCGCAGCGGCGGAACACAATTGGTGTAGCGCCACCAGGCTGGGGTGGATTAAATCAGCAGGGAATCTCTCGGCTTGTCGCTAACGAGCGTCTCCTACTGGCTTCCTGGGCGCTAGCAAGCTTGCATTGCTGTTGAGAAAGCTATCCCTGTTGTGCGGGATGTGGAAAAAGGACAGGCGGAGGGACTTGGATTGGAGAGTCTAAGTTGTACTTCCTCACCTCCCTGCTTGTGGTGGTGAGAGTTGTTGGGTGATGTGGATGCCAAAGCTCGTGCGCGATGTGGACGTCAGTTCTCAGGTGATGTGGATGCCAAAGCTCGTGCGCGATGTGGACGTCAGTTCTCAGGTGATGTGGATGCCACAGCTCGTGCGCGATGTGGACGTCAGTTCTCGTGTGATGTGGACGTCAGTTCTCGCGCGATGTGGAAGTTACAGCTCGTGTGATGTGGACGCTAGTGCTCGTATGATGTGGATGTCAGTGCTCGCGCGATGTGGACGTCAGTGCTCACTCTGCCTGTAGAGGCACACCTAGTGTCGATGCTGCAGAGTTGCTGGTGTGAGGACAAAGGAAGGCTTTCAGCCTGTGTGAAGGGGTATGGTCTCAGGACAGCAGCAGCAGCAGCACTGACTGTCAGAGCTTCCAAGGGTAAACCACTTAGTCAGAATTAATAATACAGTCTGCATGAATATGCATTTGTCATTTACATTTTACCATATGGTATTATTTCAGGTAATAACTTTCGATCAGTGCCATAAAACTAACTGACAGTCCACCATGAGATGCTTCAAAGTGCTTCCATATGAACAGGTCACAGAGAGTTTACATTTTTAAAATCAAGCTATCCAATTTGCAGTAGAGCCATCTTCCAAAGTCTTTCAGTTAAAGTATAATAAAAAAAAATTCCAACAAATAAGAATAAAATAGTTCACAGTCTAAGATTTTACAACATGCGATTTAATAATTTTGTAGTGCAAAGATGTGACAGGTGGTCTGGTTTAAGTATGTGTTTGTTAAATTGTCCGACAGCTTGTTTCATTAGATTTTCCGTCCTTATATAATTTTCAAATTAAATATAATGAACGCACACAAGTGATCTGAGTCATACCCATAACATAAGTTAGGGACAAAATGCAAACATGATTTATTCCTGCCACCTTTATAGAATAACCTTAGGTTGGCTCCATATCTATATATCTATATCTATATCTATATCTATATATATATATATATATATATATATATATATATATATTCCCCCATTTCTCCAAATCCTCCCTTTTCCCCAGTGTGGGTACTGGGGGGTTAAGGATGAGAGAGCTGGCAGAGTAGGATCACAGAGGACAGCGGAGGAGGTGAGGGGGAGCGTAATTGTGCAGTGTGGAGGAGCATGCTGCGTGAATGAGGCAGGGCCAGGGGAGGGGGGTGGTGGGCGGGTACCTCAATTACTGCCGCTCTCACCGCCTCACCGCCTCACTGCCTCCCCACTCTGCCCCACCTTACCTCACTCTCTGTACCAGATCTGCTGTTCAAGGCACAGCTTTGCAGCGTCTGCCTTAATTAAAACTTTTTCACACAGCAACAACTTTGCTTTTTTCTATTTTCCTAAGTCCTTGTTTTCTCCTCCAGTTTACCTTATTTTCCCTTCGTGGAAATGTTCATTGGTAAAAAGGCACATTTTTGGTCCTGAAAATCTCAGACAGAATTAGGTTTAATTCTGGCACTTGCTCATCAGTGAAATTACACTAATACACTCTTTTCTACTGTGACGTTTTAATGTTTTCAGTAAGAACTATATCTCTCGTTTTTTTTGTAAATTTATTTTTCAATAATTGTTTTCTAAAAGTATAACCGGTGGTAACCAAAACTGGCAAATGTGTACTTCAAAATCGTTCCAAACGCATGACCACAGGTGCTTAAAAAAAACTTCACAAGCTTAATATACTCTGCATGTTGTTCTGACACGCAAGCATGCGTGTCTGAAAAGTGTCTTCAGAATGCGACATTGTGTGGCTGTCATTACTGGTTTTCAAAAGCAGATGAAGCTGTCAGATTATTAATATATTTCTACTGACAGAACCCCCCCCCCAATACATCTCCTCCATTCTACGTCCCTCAAGAAATATGCTTTGCTTCAAAGAAACTAGGCAAGAGGTTGACCACTCAGTTGACCACTCGGCTGACCACTCGGTCAAAGGCCAAATACATTTTGAAAGCGAGTTCCCCTTCCCTTTGCTGCTGTCCCCCTCCTCTTGGGCACCCATTCAGAGGAGACTTAGGCTGAATTGGCAGCCCGGTGATCCTTGGGAGCTTGCGACTGACATCTCTCTCAGCTTGTCTGTGCCAAGGGGTCAGAGCAAGTTCTGACTCCTGGGCCCCCCGGTTCACCCAGGCGATGCCGGGAGTCAGTCCCGCTAGAAGTTAAAATGTCAAAGCTGAGAGCTGGAGGAATCCCATGGCCTGCTGACGCGCGGACACGTAGCCGCTGTACTAGCTGTGCGTGACAGCTCCTTGGCGCTCCTTTCTGTGAGGTTATTGTACAATGTGCGGGGTACGTACTTGAGCGACAGTGTGAAGGGGCGATTTTGGTTAACATTGAGTTAAACTGAGTTAAACGCTTGTTCTTTACCGTTTTCTCCAGGCATTTACGGTCCATTGGCTTCTGTGACAAGCATCCACTCAAACCTGATGAGAATCTTGAAATCGAACATAAAAAAAGCTAGAATTTTATATAACGATATCATTTTTGCTAGTAGTATAGCTAAATTAAATGTACTTTTTTATGGCAGCTAATTCTTTGGCTTTATCTCTGTCACCTTTTCAAAAAAGCCAATACACATCAGTTTCACAGGAAATCCAACTAATATAATTTTCCTTACGTAAAATTAGCCTAGATACTGGTGGTAAAGGAAATGTACGTATTGTCTCAATGCAAGCGGCAAGTTTTATAATGTGTCCAATTATATCGGACAATAAGCAATTTTTTTCTTTTACTCTTAATGCACAGGTGCAAAATCTTTATTGAGCCCAAGAAAATAAATTCTTAGCGTTTAAAAGTAAGACTGAATAAAGATACTTTGTATAATTTATTTGAACTTTAGTCTCTCACGCATAAGGCAAAGGGGAGGTAAGATACGTGGGAGAATTCTTCCGATGTGTTTGTCCCTCATTTCGCAAGACGAACACATTATTGGGATTACCGTTGGTTTAATTTACTTAGTATCATGTTGAATAAGGTGGGAGAGGATGCCTCTGTTTTTCTGAGGAATTCCCTGGGCTTGCTTTCAATAGCTTTCAACAGGATTGCCTCTGATATGCCCCTCTCCTCTGCAACGTCTCCAAACTTAATTTAATAGTCAACGCAGGGTCTGAACCGTGTGGCTGCTGCTTTGCATAGGACGTGTGAAATAAATAGTGCCACCCCTCAGATGTAGCAGAGTAATCTTCAGCTGGGCCTGGTCTGCTGAGCCTGGGCCTGAAGGGATTGACGCAGTGTCAGAACCTTTGGCTTCAGGGTCAGCCCTCCTTCTAACTTCCTCGGTGTGACAAAGGCAGAATTTCTTTCTTTCACCATTCGCCCTCCTTTAAAAAAAAAAAGTCTTTCTTCCCTTGAATTCATCAGCTGTTGAGGAACAGAGACCTTTATTTGAGTCGCGAATGAAACATTTTCATTAAAGGCAGGAGAAACTGAGAACTACTGGTGAACCCTAGACCCGATTTCAGCCGGTGAAAATATTTTTTTCTGAACCTCTCACTTCCTCTCGGTATCTCAGCTCCCCCCCCCCCCGTCCACCCTGGCTTTCTCCGGTGCCTGGTTGGCTCATTGAAATCAACACTGTGTCAGCGCAGTCATATCTCGGATAGACATAAAACATGCAGAAACATCAATAAGCAACAGGCCACTGACAGCTCTCAAACATGCCAGGTGACGAGTGAAGAAAAGAGGAAGGTTAGTACTCTGGGGGGGACTGTGAAATGCCTAACAGCTGAAGTGTCTTTGGGCTTCAGTGAGACCTATGAAAGACAAGATAAAGTCTATCGGGTTATCGCCTGGTTCAAGTCACTGCCCAGACAGCAAGGCCATTGGGACAGTAGAGATGTCAGAAGAGCTGCAACGTGTGTGTGTGTGTGTGTGTGTGTGTGTGTGTGTGTGTGTGTGTGTGTACTGTCTGCTATTGTGTATGTATATATGACAGGCAGAAGAAGGGTCACTTTTATGATGTGTCAGATAAGAACCATGATAAGATGATAAGAACCAATGTCCAGGGCCTACGGTCATAAAAGAAGGAATTTGAGATTTTACACTTGTTTCTTTGTACGGTAATTAATACCCACCCTGCTACACCACATAAACACACACAACAGAAAGTGTAATTTATCACTGGCAATGCGAGTTTAGGAGATCAAAGGCATTGCGCAAATAAGAAAAGTTAACCCAAGCTTTATAGGTGTAAAAGAAAAACTTTAGGGTATTAGAAAGGAGGGTTCACGTACGAGATTGGAGTTACCCCAAGGTCGCTTTCCACCCATAATCTGTTATTGTGAGAAAAGATGACTACATTATTCTGTGGGGCAAAAGGTAATCTCATCTGAACTGCAATATATAAAGCCTTGCAGGAATGAAACATTATGAAGATATAAATTATAGATTTTTGTTGGTGTCGCAAAAGAAAAAAAGGGCCAAGAGTG
>JAOVYW010000017.1:2636319-2668264 GCA_025775045.1 Hiodon tergisus
TATAAGATTCATTTAGCGGTAGAAATGGTCAAATATATAAATTATGAGATCTATGCGCTGAAGGTCCATAGTTCTGGGACCTTATTTTCATGAACGAAATAAAGAAGAAATAATATTACTTAAGTAGAATCCTTCCGGCATCCGTCAAAAATAAGAGTTTAATATACCTGTTTATTTAATGAATACGCGCATTTAGGTCTTTCCCAAAGAAGTCCACTTTTGTGTTTGTTTATTTACGACGTTTATGGTTTCCCTGGAAAGCCTTGGCATATTCTGCTTAGAAATTGCGTTCTTTATATTTAGTAAACAGTGGCACGTAGTCAGATTGCTCTAGCATGCTAACTGTATAATAGCCAATGTTTGGAAAAAAATTAAATAAATTCCTTGCAAGATTTATCGACGTAAATAGATGTATGGGGTAATTCCTCTTATCTTTAATGTTATAAAGGGACAATACATTTCTACAGGTTATGGTTCCCATGGAAACCAGTCATCTGGAGTCAAGATATATTTAGTGTATGTCGACCTAGTGCAAAATGAAAAGCACTTTTCTCTGGCTTTTTCTTTAACTCAAAAATGGTCAGATTTTAAATATGGCTTAGCTACATAAATGACACGTTTTTGTTGGAAAATTATGACTATACTGCAATAGTATTCCATTTAGTTTTCAAGGGCACTGAGGAAATAAAAACAGTAACAATTTGTCTATAAAAAGATCACTGCCATTACAAACCTCTTGTCAGCAGAGCAGTTGCGAACCATGGACACTCCCGTATTTTTCAAAACGGGCGCGGTTGTGCGCGGCTTTTCCGAGATGCAGTTTAGTCGTTAAAGAAGTGAGAACTTCATCGGAACGAACACTTAGTCATTCACTTTCTATTAGTAAATTGTTGATGAAAAATGTGATAGTTGTAGTCTGCTATGCACATTTTCTTCGTTTATTTATGTAAGAAATGTATTAGCTTTAATTAAACACGCGTACCGGCGAATACAAAGAGCTCTTTTTCAGCTGAGATGATAAAGTGCTATAAACTTGTTATTCTTTCGCTAGCACATTGCCTTCTAAGCTGAAGATGAGCTCTTTCTTGGAAAGAAACCATTAACCTCATACCACACATTTAAGTTCTAGGTAACACTTGAAAATATACATTTATGTTTGTTTGAACAAAGTGTGGGGCTGTGCTTGCAAACGACTATCCACTATCAATCAGGAATTAGGAATTTTAATAAGGATTTTAAAATTAAACTGCATGTAACTGTACTGCTTGAATTCAGAATGAAGTGAGAATCAATTTGATATCAATTAATATTATTATTATTTATTTATTTTTAGATTTCACCCCTCAATAGATAACAAGAACATATTGACTATGGTATTGAATATGATGTTTAAAAATACGGCATTAAACCAAAGACCAAGAGATAAATTGAATGTCTACAAAAAGTTTCAAAATGTTATCAGTGGTTCCAGCTCAAAAAATAGCTTGAGGTGCTCTGAATGTGAATCTGCGTTTAGCTGCCAATGTGAACATATCCTGCACATGTTAAATATAGATAAGATTATTTTCTTTATTGCTAGATCCGCAAAAAAGTCAATTGGAGAAGCTCAGTGGATTTTACAGCTTCACTTTGGCTAAATGCAGTGTATGGCGTAGCACTGCGTGGTTTTGAGAACTCGTCACTAACTGGCCATTTAGGGCTGCCAGCAAGGGCTGGTCTTAGCAGAGCCAGAAAGAAGACCATTGCATTTTCATGAAAGTTTTAATCCCAAAACTAACAACAACACTCTGGGTAACTGGATAACACAGTAGTTCTTATTCACAACATTTCGTAGAAATGGGGACATGGGAGATAATAAAAATAAAAATCTAATTTATTGATATAGAGCATTAATTTATGTAATCCTTGTTCCTTATAGAAAGGGAACTTGTGAAGTAGAGAATGTTTTTTATTGAAAATATGTAAACAATGCCTCGTGGAGCCTTTACAATGGCTTGGAGTTTAATTTAAATAAGTGATGAATAAAGCTGAAAAACAGATGCAGAAACATCTTCCAGATGAACGTGTGCCTGCATTTCTGACACGAATGCCGTGCTCCATCAGGTAACGTAAAGCCTGAAAACAACAGTATGGGTTTCTTCCCATACAATAATCACTTTTCTCTGGCCGTCTTTTTTTATTTGGTGTGGTTCTCATCAGTGTTATTCACATTTTTCCATAGATTTAATGAATGAAGCAGAAGTATAATTATAAGGACGAGAGATCATTCTCCATTCATGTAATTAATGCACAATTTCTAAAAATAAAAAAAAGCCAGATGATTGGATGTTGTTCATCCCAAATACAACCAACAAGTTGCACACAAAGAATTTTCCAAAAACAGCGACAAATCCCTTTTACGCACATGGCCAGATTATATATGAACCTCTTAAATCTGTGCTACGCAGGGTGCCAGATCTGTGCCAAATGAGGTCACAGATTTCTGCATGAACTTTTGCTCTTATAATTACAAGCTATTTTAAAAGAAGTAGAAATTATTCCTTAGTTATCATATTGGATAAATGTATTTATTACATTGCATTACATGCACTCCAACAGATTTTTTTAAAGGTTTAAGTCAGACATTTACGCCATTCTGAATCAAGTCATATGTGGTTAAGACTGAAAGAGGGGTTCCAGTGGTATTCAGCTGGAATGAACAGAACTGAAGCTGACTTCTATCAGCCGATGAGAATGGTCAAATAGTTTATTCTTCTCTTTCAGTAGTTTTCCACTGATGTGCAGCGGTGAGGATGAGGAGGCGATCTGAGCCTCTCTTAAGCCTCCCAAGCTCCTTAGGACTGAAACCTTGTCTTGAATTGCCATACAGGGAAGGGAGAAACCCGTATTCATTGTGGCTCAATGTGGCTTTGCTGACAGTGGCAGGAGAGCTTTCTTGAACCGGTGTCCATCAATGCACGACTGGCTTGTGTTCTGTTTTTTTTGGTAAAAGGGTACGTTGTTAATCCATTCCAGGCTGTGTGCGACTCTTACAACACCCCTAGCCTGGTCTTACACAGGTGGCTGATTGATCTAAGTAGATGTAGATTTGAATTGATACCATTTGGCGATGGTAATTTGTCTTAATGACAGTTTCCCCGACGTTGCTTTCAGCCTCAAGCAACAACATCATCTGAGCACCATAATGGTTTTACTCAAACACTGCTGTCTGTGGCAGTCGTTCGCACTTGAAGAAACTCAAATATTTTTTGCTAGGAGGAGCTTTATATTTTATTGAAATTAACTTGGTAGGATCTCATGTACTTAATCTAACTTCCTTTCAAATACACCAGCTTAAGTCAAATTACTTTCAAATACACTAGCTTAAGTCAAATTACTTTCAAATACACTAGCTGAAGTCAAACTGCCCCATTGTTTTCCAAAGACAAAAAAGGTTTCAGTAAAAGCAAATGTGTAACCGCTGTACTTTTAATATTTATACAATTTTATAGCACTCACAGGTGTTATTCTTTCTTTGGTCAAATTTCTTAAAGTTTTTCTTTCTCCTGTTTCACTCTTGATCTGGTGAAATTTTGTTGTGGAAATTTGTCCCAAAAGAAGGACAGAGAAATCACTATGTCCACATTCAGCATCGGTAAAGGCCATGGTTTTTTTGTGAGAGAAAAGAGGACGCCAATGCCGTTAGCTTTAAGCCTTTGGAAATGCTTTGTGGTGAAATGTAATGAAGTTCAGGAAACCACCAACTGGCCATCCGTATCCCTGACAGCTGAATGGTGTGCCGTAATTAAACTAACACGATGAAACCTTTAGTCAAAAACTGTGTGGTATGCATCCTTTGGTTTTCTGGACGCAGGTTGTAGTTTTTCTTTGAAATCTCGTCACTCCTGTGTAGGCAACGTAGGCCGTATGATGGCCAACGTGGCTTCTCCAATCATCCTTTGTGTTCTCCATTGAAGAGGTTGGGCACTGCGACTGTTGCAACTGGCAACCCAGATAACACAAACATCTGGTGTGGACAGTGAGATATGTACGGTTTGGACTGATTAGAAAGAACCAAGGCATTCGTTATCCTGCCTTGACATTAGGTGTATTGACTTCAGTTTGTGTGTGTGTGTGTCGGTGTGTGTGTGTATGTCTGTCTGTGTGTGTGGGGGTGTGCGTGTGTGTGTGTGTGTGTGTGTGTGTGTCTGTCTGTGTGTGTGTATGTCTGTCTGTGTGTGTGTATGTCTGTCTGCGTGTGTGTCGGTGTGTGTATGTCTGTCTGTGTGTGTGTGTGGGGGTGTGCGTGTGTGTGTGTGTGTGTGTGTGTATGTCTGTCTGTGTGTGTGTGTGTGTGTGTGTCGGTGTGTGTATGTCTGTCTGTGTGTGTGTGTCGGTGTGTGTGTGTGTGTGTGTGTGTGTGTGTGTTTGGTCTTCCTGTCTCTCTCCCCCCTTTTTCAGTGCTGTAGGCTAGGATGTGTTTCTGTGTGGCTGCATGTAAAGATTAGGATATTACATTTAAAGCTCATTCTAGGAGTTTTCCATCCAAATTAATTTGTTGACATTTAACATACAGAATGATCAACATTTCCTTCATCATCCTCACTTTAGCCATGGGTTAAGATGGCAGATAGCTTTACATTGACGGTGAAACAAATAACCCTGGTTAATATTCTCTCATTTAATATCACAGCCTACTTAATTCCATCCTCATACACACAACTGCTGGTCGCCTCCCTTTACTTCATCAGAGCTCAGTGCTTTTCATAATTCAGGATATAAGTCCAAAATAGAGGTTGTGTAAGTGGGTTTAAGCTAACCTCACACAAACTTTACTCTTATATGCATACTCTTACACTCTTATTGGGACAGGCTGAACACAACTGTTTGAAAGGTGTAATTGATTTAAACTACAGTGCATACAGAATGTCTTAGAAACTGAAATGAAGGTATTTCACAGTCAAATGTTAATTGTCATTTCATACAAAAAGCTCCCTAATATCATCTTCTGCTCCACGCTATTACTATATGTTACTTATCTGTCCTTAATAAAACTGTATAAACCTTAATGTGTGTATTAATATGGGCAATGGGTTTAATTCTAAATAATAATTATGTTATCTATTAAAAACTTCTACTGTATTCTCTGAAAGTTTCTTCTTTTTTATAATTATAACTTGCTATTTAAACTTGCATGTCAAGGATTTCCATGAAACGTGATCTCAGTATAAAAAAATAAAAATGTTATAATTTTAGTCAGTGCGATGATGTTCATTCACTAAATATTATCCCTTTGCAAAAGACCTAATTGTGTTTTGCCACCCATTCTAATGTCCTGTTTCCAATACTTTGAGTGGACCCAATTTTCTTCTGGTTAATATTGTGTTTTAGTTATTGCTAGCACATCACTTTTCTATAATAAGAAAAATCCCCTTATTTTTTTTACGAATTAAGTAAAAAACAGAAGCATCTCCACTTCTGGGAAATGTGTTAGGGAGGCCTTTCAGACAGACTCCCCCTATTACGATGACTTGGCAACCCTCCACTGTATTATACTTTTCCTGATAAAGCAATACCAAGGAAAGGCTGGCCTTCTGACCACGCCAAGCCCTTTGAAAGCAGCAGGCAGTCTCTTCTAACTAGGCCTCATGTTCCCTAATGCAGCTTACCTGTCCTCGGCTTTGCAGAAGGAGCAGGTTGGCTGATATCTTCATTTGGCCCTGCCAAGATGTGACACCCCCTTTAATCTTGTGTTTGACATTAAGCACTATGTTCATGAAAAGCCTTGATGAACTTCAACCTAGGGGTGGTGCTGTCATACAAGATGAGGAGACTGGGGAGGGCCTTCGTGTGGTCTGTCCTTGACCTCTACCATTGGCCGACCAAAGCCCCTCCCCCTGACCTTTTTTCAGAGTTATACACTAGCAGCTGGGTCCCTGAATTATTTTTTCTTGGGAGGGGGGCGTCTGAATGAGATCCCTCACCATTACCGAGAGAAGGAGAGTAGATTGTAATGTCAGGGGAAGAGAGAGATCCAACAAAGAGTGACCAGGCCTTGAAAACTGTTGACCTTTTTAGCCATTGACACGACATGGACATTTATTACGAGAAGCATCAGAGCATCTCTGAAAGAAATGTAGTTTTCAGTGGCCATTCCCTTTACTTTACACATAAACAAAAACTAAATGCAAAGGTTTTCAGTTGAATTGAATTGAGTTAGTGTGTACTGAAATGTACTTTTATTCAGATTGGTACCGATATTTTACAGGACATGCAGAGAAAGCCAGATGTGATACAGATTCACGTTGGATCAGGTCACGTAATGGCAACAACATCACGGATTTCAAAATATTCATTAATTAAACTCAGAAAAGTATACTACTACCGTGTTGCATAATATGCGTCAGTTAGAGAAGTTCTCGAAAACAGAAATTTCCTTTCAACTTAACAGGAGACAGAAGATAGAATATAGAGGTGTTCACTCAGCAGGGTTTCTGTCCAGATTTCAGTCAAAGACTACAAGAGACAGGCTGATATTGTTATGCCTAATGCTGTCACTTACAATGACTCTGTGAAGGAAAACTAGGCCACTTCTCCTAATTATTAAGCACAGTCCCTACCCGACTGACTGACGCAGCAAAACCAATTGTTCACCATAACATCCATGTCAGTTTATTACTGTGCTGTCCATTAATGATAGGTTGTTCTCGGGGCTGCAGATTACGGCACTCTGTATTAAAACAACGCAGAGTTAACACTTTCTGACCTGGTTCGCAGTAAGTGGAAACAGCTCATTTACTTTATCTGCATATCATACCATGGAATTGGGCAGGAGTGCTGTTTCTGTCAAGGTTATCATAAGGTATGACATTTTTACAGCCAACAAATTTGTTCATTATAAGAAAGAATCCGTAAGATTGAATTTACTGGTTTGCAAGAAGAAAACCCAAATCATGACATAAATTTTAATAAAAAGTTTACTTATAAGATATTATACCTTTGTTTGCGTCATGTTCTTTCATTAGAATGCATTTGTGTTAGAAATGTCTCCTATAAATGACTCGTTAAGTTAACTTATTTGTCAACAGGTATTACAGCTTGACCAAGTAAAAATTCAGACCCCTCGAAAATTCAGAAGTGTGTCAAACCTTGTAGAAGTTAATTTCCCATTTCAGACATGAAGTGTATTACACAGAAGTCAAATTTAGAGGTTCCTTGTTACGCCTTGTTCAGGGTGAAAGATCTTTCTCTGTGTCTTCTTTTAGTAGTTGTTGATCGAAATAAATAAAAGTCCCCTCTTTGCCAACATGTCCATCTACATAATTGAATGGAAAGTTAAATGCATACAGTTCAGTAGAAAAACATGGTTGTGACCTTCATTATGTACAGGAAATGTTTTAGATCACGATCATCACCTCTCCCACAGTAAATGAATCTGGATGCAAACTATGACAGTTTCCTAAATTGACTAATTAAATACTGTATTCTCAATTTATTAAATTATGATAAAGAAACAGCTTTATTCCCTCTGTAGAAGACTGATTGACCCTAATGTTTGAAAGTATGGTCCGTTTAATTAGGTACAGTGAAATTCGATTACCAAAAAATATGGAGAATATCGAGTGATTTCATTTCCCCCTCTAATAGTGTTTTCTCTACTTGGAACTTGCAAAAAGATGACAGAGACTTTTGTCAAAACAAAAGCCACCAGCCCTTAATGAGACTCGTTAGTGATGCTAATGTATGTAAATTTTATTAATTACAGACACCTATCTTTTATCTGTTCCATTTGGTGGTGAAGCAATTAAAAAACAACAACAACGATGATCTCAGCAGTCGTTCCCTTGGTGAAAAAGCAAACATGATCAAAGGAGCCAGAGAAGGCCAGATAAAGTCACTCATCCTAAGCTGGGCCTTGCCTTGGGCAACAGGCCTTCATTAAAGTCAGAAATATTCTGTTGATCGTCAATTAACCTGATTTGTTAATACTCTGATAGAGGCCTTCCACAACAGTGGTTTATGTCTAGTGTTGAACGATAAGGTTGGTTAAAAAATCTGTCTTTCTGTTGTAACACACACACACACACACACACACACACACACACACACACAGGGGTTACTGTAATCAGTAATTTGTGGTACAAACAACATTATGTTGCTCAAGTGATTTTAGTTTAGTATTTCACCAATGCCACATGGAAGCTCCTTTATCTCGGGATCAGAATTTTTGTACATGAAAAAGCAGAGGACAACAGCTTGGATAATGTACCCTGCAGCAGAGGACCAAGAGACAGATATGTGTGTAGATCAATCACCCTCTGTAGTGTCCTGGCTCTCAGAATTTTGACCTATCCACCACAGAAAGCACCCACAATTTAAACAGCTTGCTGCAGATAAGAGGAACAAGGAGAAAATAACTGTTTCGGATCGGTATTGCTATTCCAAGAACACGGTTCCATGACCTCTGTAAAGAAATTCTCAAGATGGAGGATGTTAAATCTTTTCTGATATGCATTTGACACTGTGGCAACACTAGAGACACACGAACCATGCGGTGCTTGTTGAACTGACGTGTGTTTTCAAACTTTAATGAGATGTTTTCAGACGTGATATAGCGAATACATGTGATACTGTCTTTACTGAATCAAATAAATGTATTTGGATATACTTTATTTTGCAGTTTACAAGATCATTTACTTAGTTTGGGTTCAAAAACGAGTGATGAATTATCAACAGAATTGTCTTACTTTTTTATGTCATGACTTCAGTCCATATAAAAAAATTTCTATTCACAAATTAACACTAGTTAATAACTAACTAATAACTAGCTAAATAGTAACTATGGTGAATCAACATGTCAGTGGGGAAGATAGCTTAATCCTTGCCTGTTATGTAATGGATTTTTAGGAAGAATTATCTACGATTAGGTACAAGTATCTGTCTAACATGAATGAAAACTGGAAAAAGATGATCTAATCCCGCACAGTAGAAACAACATTAATAAAAGGCTATTGGTGGATCATCTAGAACAGCCTTTCTCAAACTTCTTTGTCCTGAGGCCCAGTGATGTCAGGCTTTTGGGTTGCAAGGCCCTGTAGGCCTACACCCCCCCCACCCCCCAGCCAAATACAAACAGGCCCCGATGGATAAATATACAGATAGATGGTATTATTATTATTATTATTATTATTATTATTATTATTATTATTATTCTTAGTATGATTCTTATTATTATTGTTGTTATTACCATTATTATTATTATTATTATGAAGGGCCTATGCTTATACAAGAAAACTTATATAAACTTACAATATGTGTTCAGTGAAATTTTCTGCTGTCAACAAAATACGTTAATGGTTTAAACTGAATGATCTTTAAGGGAGTATTTGCATCGGCATAGTTAGCTAAATACACTAACCAGGTGAGATGTCAGAACTAGCTATAGTTTGTGTTTGAGTTTTCGTTTATCGCACCACAGATAAGGTATAAGGACAACGTTATGAATGATCTTCGACTCTGTGTGTCAGAACTTTTGTTAGACATCCATTTGGAGATGTTTGCCTGTCTAGTTTTTTATGGTCAACCTTTCATGATGATGATGTCATCATTTTAATTTGAAAACCACGATAACATCGGAAAAGCCTGGAAACAGCAAATGGCTTCCTTAGATTTTATAGTTTTGTATGAATATTCAAATGCATTTTCTGTGGGTATGCTATGGTAAATTGTCCCTGAAAACATAAAACAATGTCACGTGTGGTGAGGAAGGCCTGACACTGGTTAATTAGACTCAGGCCCTGTAATTGAGGAGGGCAAGTTAGGTGAGTAACTTTATTACAAAGAGTAAAAGAAAAATAGTCCCTTAAAAAGCTGCATGAGATTTAACAACGATTGTTAATGCTCATAAACAGAATGTGTTTCTGTTTCTTGAGGAGTTGTAACAATGTGCTTTCGTTGTAATCGATAATACATATACGGTGGTGAAGAGATTTTTGGACAAAGTTTCATTTGATTTTGGGATTTCCTCCATTATGTAAGGAGAATGGACTTCATAGGATCTGTATAGCAGTTTGGGCAGAAGGACCCTTCTCTCTGATGTTTAAGTACAACATATTTATTAGAAAAAAAGTCTTAGTTTTATGCACACAGCACATTTCATTTATTTGTCTGTGTGCATCTGTCTGTGTGTGGCAGAGGGAGAGATGTATGTAAATTGTTTTGGGGAGATTGGAGCATTAAAGGTTAAATTATACTCTAAACATCACTCTCCAGCATTCTATTTTTCTTTTCCAGCTGAGTGACCTCCTCTGTAGGTGATATTTAGCTCTGACCTCTGACTCACAGGTTTAAGGTTCATCTGCAGGCTGGTGACCAAAAACACGTTCCTGATTGCTGTGAATGTCAGTGGATTTCTGTAACCACCCTCCCCCCCCCGCTGTAGACGGAAGGGCTGGACTCTGCAGAAATACAGAAGCTTCATGTGAGCAAAGACATCAATTCTATTATTTTTTATTCATTCTAAGTTATGACCACTCATCTGCTTTTAATATCGACATCATCATCAAAACTTTATTACTGACTCAAGGTCCGAAATAGACAAAATCAGTAATATATCAATATTGGAATAAAACGTATAATTTATAATCGAAGAATAACATTTATTATGACAGATTATCACAATATTCCAAATGGGTAGGTACTGTCCAATGCTACACGGGAAACAAAGTTTTTTTGTTTTGTTTTTGTTTGTGGTTTTTTTTTTTTTTTTTAAATTGTCTATTAACCTTCAGGCTGGGTCCATATCAGAACTCAGAAAACCTGCTAATCACATTTAATCAAATTTTATTTAATAGCTTTTTTCTTTCCTTGGTATCTCCTCAGCTGTAATTAGCGGGGTTACAAAAGTTTTGATTTGTTTCCAGCATATTGACTTAAATATTGCAAATAGCCATGCTTGATTAAATTGAATGCCCTGTTAGATCATGCTGTAAAGCTTTTAGCAATAGACTTACGTTAAGTTTATTATCATAAGTCTTTCATTCCATTCTGTGTGCATATAGGAAGCTTTCTTTAGACTGCATTATGTGGCTTCCCATTATGAGGGAAAAGAGCCATATCCTTCATTTAGAAATTCAGGAATTAAACAAATGAACATAAGATTATATCAGAACCTACCAGAAGAGCTGTAATAACAAATTAAAAACTACGAATCGGCTTTCAATCAAATACACAAACAGAGAAGTACCAAAACATGGATGTACGTTAAATTAATATTTTTATTATTGTTTTAAAAATCTGGAGGTGTCTGGTGTAGTACAGGACTGGGAACTAAATTCTAATTATAACACAGTAACCAACTGAACACATAATCAAACTGAATGCATACCTTGCACGTTTAAATTCCTTTAAATATGAAGATATACAATGCATACATGCATCAAATTAATCCCTTTTGTGGGTGTCCGTCTCCTGGAATTAGTTTTAGTTGGTTTTCAGTCAACGGTGTCCCTTTTCAACCACAAATTTTTAAAGCTCACATTTGTTTATTGATTATTGACTAAAAGGTGATTTTTGCTCTGCTTTAAATGTTTGTGAATCTGGAAAATCAACTGAAAATATGGTAGATTTTTTACAACTGGCCTGAGAAAACACACTGAATTTGGATTTTCCATGGTCCCCACGTTGCATGCCTGGAATCTGAGATAAAAGTAAGGGATTTTAACTCAAATGCACACAGTTTCTAAATCACTATAGTAATGCCTCTTAGCGATCTAGCATTAAAGATTCATGATTATTGTAATTACAAGGATTCCAAACCAACATTTCCATTTCAAGGCAGTTGAGCTGAAAATATGAGCCTGAATATCTATCCCCAAAAATTTTTTTTGTATAATTCATTGGAGAGAATTCTTTTAAATACAGTTGGTTCCATAAAATGAGAAATTTGTCCCGGACATATATCTGATCTAAATCTGGCACCTGATTTTGTTCAAAGGACTGCTCCATTGTGGGCTAGAATTTCATTTCCCGGAGAAAGTGGTTATAATGAACCCCACCTCTCTCGTTTCCCCCATGGTTAGTTTGTCTTCGTCAGAACTCTATTGTTGCCTACAGGGATAATGTCCTTATTAATTGTTCCTCTTTGTAAGGTGTCAGCTGCTGCTTCAAATTAAGACTGATGAGTTTTTACAAGTCACCATTCCTTGTCCTCCACCACCAAGTCTCTTAAACAGCACACAGGTGCAGCAATTCACCGCGATTCACATCCAGGCGCAGCACAGGAGACCCAGGCGCCTCAATCACATGAGCATGAGATGAAATAAAGAGATGGCCTTAACAAATTTACTTTAGTAACGCTAAATTGAAAGCAGTGTCAAAAAAAAAACAATACAAAAAAAGAAGGTAAGAGCATATTTTTGCAAGGCCATGGAAATCTCTATTCGCGTGGTGATTATTACGTTTTCCGTTCGAATCAACAAGAGATGTCTGTCTTGTCAAGATCTTGTCAATTAATGCTTGAATGAATGGTGACTATTGCACTGTTTTTGTCCTGCTGTTTCTTTGTTTAAAACAAACTTGGAAAAAGTCGAATTTTAGCATGTGATTTAGCTTTCATGAGGTCTTGTACTGGAGTGGTGCTGACACCTGGAAAACAGGAAAATGTAGAGTACACATGACATGTTCAATTTTCCATTATTTCGCGTGCCATAATACAGCTGTTAAGAATTTGCCTCCACAGATGACAGCCCCAGATGTCCAACAATGCCTGTTATACCATAAAAAGCTGTAGACATCTACGCTAGATTTAGAGCTTTGGGGCGTCTGTGATCAGAATCAATAAATAAAAAATTCTAGAGACAGCACTGTTTTCGTTTAATGTTGACTGCAAGATTAAAGAGGATGATCGGAATTAGAGACAGGATTATAATCTTGATATAAGTGATACATTCAAACGAAGAAACACAGAGCGGAAGCAATACACTTCTGTCATCCATCAGCCAGACTGCCACCTACCTTTCGTTGAGGATGTATTGTCTGTAGATACTGATGAGCCAACCAAAGCTTACAAGCTGGTTAATTTTTTTTTTAAAAAGAAACCATTGGGTGACAGACAGATAACAGCTCTTTCTTTTTATTCAAAAAAGCGGTGTCACTGTCACTTTCCAAACGCTGTTAGTGAAAGACGAACACAAACCCTTCAGCGGAGAGAGCCTAAAGGGTTTAATGTTTAGGTTAAAGTTTATGCACAAACACGGTGTATTGCGGCACGCGGTTGCATATTACAGCACATGACAGCTTTCTTATCCAGTACAATTAAGTCTGAGTAAAATGTGACATTCTGATTTTGATCATACCCGTCTCTCATCTCTCGGCCAAACAACTACTGTTGCCTAGATCACAGCTTAAATGTATATAAAAAGTTTGATGACAATAAAAGGTGTGATCACACTTTGTGATTTAAATAAATGTGTATACTAAAATTTATAATGTTACCTTAATTAAAATATTACCTACTACTTAATGGCTCATTTTGATTTCCATGTGATATTTTAAGTGAGATTTTCTTAACTTCTGGACCACAAACAAAACAAGTAACGTGCCGTGCTATGGGTAATTAGCCACAAAATCATCTATCATCTACAGTGCAGAAATTTACTAATTGCAGTTGATGATGCAATATTTATGGCTTTCAGTTTCCAAATAAGAATTGGCAAAAATAGAATTTTGCATGCTAATTTATCACATAAACTCACGTTAGTCCAGGCCAAACACAGCTGCATCTTGAACAGTAGGTTACAAAACATGTCACGCCCTGCAGCACAAATTATTCCGTTACATCGTTACAGATGTATTGTTAATCTGCTGACACTCACAATTTCCTTTTAACAAGCATTAATAAAAAAAAATGTGATTTTCGGTTTCTGAAAATACTGAACGGTGACAGCCGAAAGTAGCTGAGGTATTGCCTTTTCTTCGCAGAGTAGAAGTCTTCACATCACTACGGTCATCTACCCAGAGTACAGTAAATTATCAAGAGTGGCACTCTTTCAGTGACAATGTTTTCCTCAACCACTGCGCTGACTTTTGTGTGGTTTTAAAAGTGTGAGATTACCATTACATGTAGGTTTTAAACTTGTTCTAACGATGATGCTGGAGTTACAATCAGGTATGCGAGAAAAAAACTGCACATTTCATGTCTCGGAAAGTCATTTTGATTTCCTGGGGCCGTCACTTCGAACAGAGAACAATTCCAGCGAAACCGGGGCTAGTGGCAACCCTGGTGACTGCCCTTCCATTTCAGTTCTGTGTCTCTAACATTTATGAGTTTCTGAATGTAGGTTAACATCGTTCTACCTTGTGTGAAGTAGCTAGTGTGAAGTATTGAAATTCAGCTTAAGGCTGTCTTCCCAAGTGGGAAGCACAGCTGTTGAATATGGCCACTCTCGTGACACAAGACGTATTATTAAGACCGATTTATTGTACTGTTTTTTATCAATAACATGAAATGACTCTGCCATGAAATGGCTCTGTCTGCAGATTTAACAAAGCCATCCCGGTCGACGGGCTATTTTATTAAAGGGAGTATCGGGCTGGGTTGAGAGCTAGGCTGGATATATCATGGAACAATACTTTTGTTCGCCGGCAATTTTAACCATGTCAGCTCAGAGGGATTAAGACGTAAGGAAAGGTAATAAACTTTTAGGTCCCAGAAGACCAAGATCTTTTCTAGCTTCTGCAGACCAAAGCCACACCAGATTTAAAAAGAGGAAGCATGAGAGAGCTAATGCACGTCTCATCAAACTCCTCATCAATTCATCAGGAGCCAATCCCAATTTGGAACAAATGCTTTGGAAAGCCTCTTTAATTATGCAGCTGCTCGTTAAGAATACCAACATATTGTATTACTACCGGCTCACGGGCTTGTAGTAATAACCAGCAGCAATATAATATTTTTTTTATTGATTATTTTAGTTCGTTGAGAAAATACAGTTAATTAAGTGGGTTAAAGCCTTCATAAGATCACTAGCATTAACATCAAATCCCTTTTACCTCATTAAAGAAAACACAGTCAATTTAATTAATGCATATTAATCCCCCTCTGATGCTCATTTCAACTTTAAAAAAAATACAAAAAAAGAAAAAACTATAGTGGAGCCGGTCTAACTTCAAAACCGTTTAATTTCAAACACATATGTTTGATCGCCGCCTGAATTTTTGGGCGCCACGCATAGGGTCGCCATTTGAAATGTCCAGAAACCTTTTGGGCATCTTCCCCACTTGGCTAATTAGAAAGAAAGGATTGAGCACAGTTTTCACCTTGTAGTTTTTGTCCCCGATGATCAGCTCTAGGTTTATGTATACTGGCATTGGTAGCAGACAAGGTGTGTCAAAAAGACCAAGCAACATAAGCAATATCACATTACCGTCATTTTACTGCATTAAACTTTGAATCAGTATGGTATGCTGAATGCTGTGACAAAAGCAGATTTGTTGGAGTGAAGGCTTCAGACAGACACACATTTAGGTATTTATTGTGCTTCTTGCGATGGTGAATGTCTTCAGTAAGAAACAAGGCTTTCTGATAATGACTTCAGGTATAGGGTAAGAATGGTGGACTCCCGTCACAGATCCATTTCTCAGTATTTGAGGAAAATCTTACCTACGAATTCCCAACATGATTTGAGGTAGGGGGAGATGGCTAAGCTAAGTATCGTTTAATGATAAGCCAAACAAGATCAATTTTTTTTTTACGCCGTACAATTCACATTGTAAATCCGTGCTCAAATCAGAGTATTGTAAACGACACACATGTTGCACAGATAGAAGCTTCCCGAGCGTGAGTGAAGTGTTACTTTGTTGATGTGCATCAGGGAAGTATAAGAAGAAAACGTGGCCAATCCATAAAGCCTGGCAGGGATGCGCCCTCCTCCACTTTCACCGGCAGAACAGAGCATCCCCTTTTCCTTGCTGGGATCATGTGTACAGATCCTGATAGCCTTCTTAATTGCCTTAAAACACCAAGGGGATGCATGAAAATCGTTGTTTTATTTTAGAAACGTAATGACAAAAATATAGAGGAGTTGGGTATGTGTGTAATTTTTTATCCGTGCGTTTTTTGCTCAGGCCCCTGGTTTGCGGAATCACCATCTCCTGTAATCTTTGACATTGTATGTGGCGTATTGACATTGTATGTGGCGTATTGACATTGTATGTGGCGTATTGACAGTACCTTTACAGTGTGTCTGGTGTCTGCAGCGCCTCAACGGTTAAAGCGTAAAATTCATCATTTTGTTTATCTAGGCATTCTCCACCACGGTGCATGACGACAATGACAGGCATTTGTGTGTTCACTCATGATCCGACTCTCGTCTCTTTTGGAAATGATTCCGTGCGTTATGGAAATGAAACGATGATCGGCCGGGAATAGGCCAAGCCCGCCCTTTCTGTTTTCATTACACTTCTTTTTCTTTCTTTTTTAAGTCAATTGTTTTCTGCCTCTTGAAGTGTAGATATGATGTTTGAATTCCAATATTAGCTCTAGAGCCTGCTGTGTTAAATTATGGCCTGTAGGTGCCAAGGTGGGAATAATCAATAAAGATTTTTGCGGGGTTGTGTAATGTGTGTGCTCTTAGCAGCAGGGAAACTGTCTCCCCTACTCTGTCCCCTCAGCAGGTTAAACAAATATGATACTGGTGCCAGGCCCACTGGATTATATGATATCAGTGCAGAATCAGGAATGTACTATTGCACCGCCTCCTCCTACTGTGAGGATCATTGACAAGGTTAGCTTTGAACATGGTTGATAATGTATTCGTCCCCCTGTCTCAATCGTCCTCTCAAATGTGCTGTGTTGAACTGGAGAACCAATCGGCGGAAGCACTCGGGGGGGGGGGGGCTTTCTGGTGACCGACGCCTCCCCATATTTGGTGACTGACCAATCGGTGACAGGCGCCTGTGTTTGAATTTGTAGGCATGACCTAGGTACCCATTCAGTTATTCTTAAAAAAAACAAAAACAAAAAAAAACAACATCGAACATATTAAGCAGGGGGGGGAATAATTTATCCTATTGAATAAGTACAATAAAGTCATGAATATATCGGAATTATTGTGGTTATCCAGCCATTTTCCAAACTTTTTTCATATGGTGTTATGGAACTCCACTAAAGCCTATGACTGTGTGTATTTGTTTTCGGAGTAAACATTTACAAATGCTGTGCCAGAACAAATATTTCAATTGACAAAGACAATTGTGAGAGGATAGATTAGGTGGTGTCACATTAGGTATCTTAATAATATTGAGGTTGTTTTGACTTAATTTCCGCCAGTGTCTCAGGGGATGAGGGCTCTTGGCCAAACTGCATAGCTAATTTATTTGTTTCACACCATCGTTCCTTTTATTTCTGGGTAAATGGGTGGAACGGGGCTCTATGAAAAGGAAAACAGATTTATGGAAAGACCCTTTTAATTCAACCTTACACACATGGCTCATGTCGAATTATAA
Organism: Hiodon tergisus; assembly: GCA_025775045.1. Classification (NCBI taxonomy): domain Eukaryota; kingdom Metazoa; phylum Chordata; class Actinopteri; order Hiodontiformes; family Hiodontidae; genus Hiodon; species Hiodon tergisus. Next base: position 2,653,804 of record JAOVYW010000017.1, read on the forward strand.
CACATGAGAAACCATTGTAAGTAGAGATCTTCACAGAAAACCGCGATCCAAAAAAAGAGAGCTTTTTCACTATTTGTGCCATACTTTTTCCTGTCACAGATTTGGTAAAAAATCATTTTCAAAAACTACAATTTATCTGATGATAGCAGGCCAATTTGTGTATAGGAAGAATTTATGGATGGTCACACCAAATATAGAATTTATTTTTTGGTTATTTTCGTGTTTTTATTTATTTATTTATTATTATAATTGTTTTTACTGCATTTTATATTTAGAAACGTAAAAATTTTTGAAAGCAACTTCAATTTACAGAATTATTATTGTTATTTTTTACATGTGTCTAAGAATTTTGCACAGCACTGTGTATGTGTGTGTGTGTGTATTTGTATGTGTATATGTGTGTCTGTGTATATATATATAAAGCCATATCTTAATAAAAGGTGCTAAATCAGGAAGGCTAATTTATCAGCTTCATAGTCTATTCTAATTGCTTGTATCATAAATAAATAAATAAAAACACGAAAACAACCAAAAAATAAATTCTATATTTGGTGTGACCATCCATAAATACTGTTTCAATTCTCTTATATAAACCGTAGAGCAGTTTTATAAGACAATCGACGGGTAGATCTTGGAGAGCATCTTGGAGAACTTTCCACAGTTCTTCTACAGACTTGGTTTCGCTTGCTTCCATAAGCTTGAGTCTATGGTCAGCGAATCATCATTCGTGTGGATTTGGAGGTTTTCCTTAGATTGTTGTCCAGCTGGAAGATCCAACAACGACCCAGTTTTTGGTCTCCTGGCAAAGGCAGCCAGGTTATGGCCTAAACTCTCTCGGTGCTTGATTGAATCCATGATGCCATATATCCTTTTTATCCTTGGTAAAAAAACAAATAAAAAAAACAAATCCACCACAGAACTTCACAGTGGGCATTAGGTTGTTCTCTGCATGGCAATTTGTCAGTTTGTGCCCGACTTTGGCATTTTTATCGCTCCATTTCAGTGTCATCGGTCTATATAACCCGGTTCCAAACAAAGTCAGCAAACTCTGAGCACTTTGTGGTTTGATGACAGCTGAGACTTTTTTTTCCCTGGCTATCCTTACACATAGCTTGTTAGCATGGAGGCGTGTAATTGTCGTTCTGATTGTCAGAGACTTGGTGACCCCAAGATATATCAAACTTATGCAACTCTCCAACCGTGTTATTTGGAGATTTTTTTTAGCCCCTCAAACCATCCAAAAAAACAAAAACCTGTGTCCTCTTCCAGCAGGTTTATCAGCAGGTGTCTTGTGTAATTTGTGTATTGATGACTATGTGTGAGTAGCCAGTGTGTCACCTCATATTTATACCCCAGTGAAACAGGAAGTCACAAATTACCATTTAAGAGTTCCCAAAGACTCAGATGAACATTAAAAGTAAAATCTTAATATATATCTATAGTAGATTCGTAATCCGGGAAAATTGAGGGATTAAAACATTTAAAAAGACAATTTGGCCGTGGTATTACGGACTGCAGGAAAACTGTTCCATTTAATATGACTTAGGCATTGAGGTCAGCTTGACAGGTCAAATGTTCATGATGAAAGTGGTGGGGGAATGATGAGTGAGATAATGACCGTTACTAAGAAAGGGATGGTTCTATGTTCAGGCAATCAATCTGAAAAACCTAAACATTAAGCTACGCTATAATATACCCAATATGTGCTTAGCTTTATTCAAGAGATGTTTTGACTCGGGTACCCTGTAATCTGTTCAGATAAAAAATTGTATTTAGATCATTCACCGAAATTTCATCTCCATGGTTTGATGTTTTTAATCAACCAACCAAAGATAAGATTTTTCCTAACGTTGTTGCCTTTTTTTTTAAATTAACCTTATAGGGATATCTAAATCAAATCGCAAAATGCTTTAGCTTTCAATTTCAATAATTTAACACAGTTTAGCAGTATTATCTACCAGTAGCCAAATGTAATGGTGCTCTTCATTTGTTACTCAACGGCTGAGCACATTGACACACTGATGTTATTAGTCTTGTTCCGGATAAATTGTCATAGGGAGCCACGGAACATGCGTGGCGATGGTTGCTTTATTTTGAAGTTTGACCCGACGAAATTGCGGGTGCTAAATTAGCTAGCCTGCTGATCTTGGTTAGCCGCTGGCAGTACAGTAACCTCACAGCACTGATCCACTCACACTATTGATTAGCTCACTTTCTCAGCCGGTGAAAGGGATCAAACGTGACATGTGCGAAAGGCTATTATCAGTGACCACTTCAGATAACCTGATACAACCCACCATAGCCTTTTCAGTGGGTTGTAACCTCTAAGTCCCTCCGGTCCTTGTTGTTCAACATACCTTTCCTCAGCCAGTCTCTGTTTCTCCTTCCCCCCCCCTCTCAGCCCTTTCTTCCTGAAACCTCTTTGTCTAATAAAGTTAAATTCAAATCAGGTATTCGACGCCTGCTGCACCTCTCGCCCATTCTGGAGTTCTGCCTCAGAGTCGCTGTACAGCCGTACCTGCAGTCAATCGCCTTCAGCTCTCTCTGGGGTTTTGTCAGGCAGAAGGGAGGCCGCGAGGGGGGGGAGTTGTCTTGTTTGCCAGACACCGGGACATTTGTCACAAATGACCCATGAACTTCAGCTCTGGAGCTTAAACTGTAGCATGGGTTCTGAGGCCGGTGTTATAAAGCGAGGGAGACAAGAGAAATGGCCTGAGGGCTGGTGTTCGTTGTGTGTTAGTGTCAGAAGTAAAAAAACCCAGCTCGGTTCTTTCATTTTACCTTCTATGAATATTCACAGAGTCTATTATTTGTTTTATGCACGAAGTTTACTGTGTGTGCGTCAGGACAAAAATCTTCTTCTATGTAAACTGAGAAAATATCTTTCCAATGAGCTCCATTAAAAAGTAACTTTAAAAAACGTACAGAATGATACGTTTATAATACTTTTCAATGTTAGACTATGGTTGTTACTACAATATTAATAATAATTATTATAATAATAAGTCAGATACGTTGTTAGAAAGAAAAAAATGAGTTTGAAAATTGTGAAACAGGAACTACCACAGGAGTTTTTTTTTTGTTTAGTTTTTCCCCCCCAATTTCTCCTCCCTTCTGCATTCGTCTTGTTCTTTGACTGAAATTTTACATTTTAATACTGCCAGGTTTTAGACATTACCGAAACGGATTTTGTAATTGTGCGTAAATAATGTGAACAAAATAGCTTAGCTTCTTGATTCAAACACCACCAAGGCTTGGTTTAGTCAGAGCCTCACCGTTCTCGGATTTCCTGTGTCCATAGTGGCAGGTGAATTATACACAACTATAATACCCAATACTCGTCTCTCAGACGGTGGCGCGTGTTTAAATTCCGTTTCTTCAAACGCGTTGCAGGTTTTTCCCCATTGGTAACGTTAAAAGAATGCTGTCGCTTTTACTTGACAAGCTCATTAAGTCTAGCCCAACCATATCGGTTTTTTTTTTTGCACCAGAATACATTCAGTGGTATGCCGTGATTGCTATGCTTGAGTTTGCGTAAGGGTAATTAAAGGAGAGAATAGTTTAAATATTCCCTCTTCTATACCCTGCTATGATCTAAAACGATGCCACAGTATATTGCATGCCTCCCTTAGCCCGACACAGACTTGATTGCTTGGTTACATTAATGTGCCTTAATAGGGCTTTTAGGGTTTTTGAAGAGAAGCAATTTAGGAATGTAATGGAAGGGGGTGCTCTCCGTATGGATGTGTCACTCAGTAGAGGTATGAGCGACTGACATTTGGAATTGCAAAGAAAATGCTTTCTTTCTTTGGTGCCATGTTTTGTTTTCCACCCCAAAAAAAAATCTCCTGCCGTATCATATGGGCAGTGTCTTCTCAGATCTTCTTCTGCTAGGTTTTCATACTCTTCTCTGTCTGTGTTTTTTTTTTTTCCTTTGTTTTTCCTTTTCTTTATTTTTGAAAACCGTCTGAATAAAAAGGCTCTATGCCAGGTATTGGTGACACAGTGAGTGGAATTTTCTGCCTTCCACAAAAGAGTTGGGAGACTCCATTTGCATAAGGTCATAGCCAAGCTCCTGATGGAAGTTCTGCAGCATCCCTGTCTCTTAGCAACACTCTTGCACTCTTGGTCCTCGCATTAAATTGACTGGTCCTTTCCTTTCTTCCTTTTCACCAGGAAGCTCACAATAAAATGTCACCCTGCAACCTGTGCTTGTCACCCAGAAGGTCATCTCTATTTTTTTCTCTTTCTCTTTTTCCCCTTGCTTTCAACTCCAATTAAAAATATAAGTCTATTACTTATTTTTCGGGAATAAGAAATAGATTCATCTATTTTGTTTAGGCTTGCTTTAAATTTTATTAATATGAATAACTTTCTAGGCTTTCCATATTAATGGGTCTGTGTAGAGACTGCACGTACGCTGGGATGATAAGAACCCAATTGGAGGCACCTGCAGAACAATGAGGTTGTTAGAGAGCTGTTAATGCCAAATGTGATGGAGGGAGCGAGGTTCTCTTCACCTTCTCCACCCATTTAGTTGAGATAGGGGTGTACTCAGGGGAAAAAAAAGGGTCTCAGTTTGTTCAGAAAATGAGAGTCGCCCGGTCTGCCTCCATACCGGGAATTTGTGACAGGATCCAGATGCTGAAAATCGGTGTTAATAGAGGGTCAAATTTGGACAATAGTATCCATCACTGCCTTCAAAGCTCCTCTGTCATCCAAGCCATTTCAGGCAGCTCTATGAAGCAGAATTGGAAGGGATGATTCAATTACTATCTTTGGCATGCTCCACACAATAATTCCAACTGTTGAAGCTCAGGGCCTTTTAGCCAGCTCTGCCTTCACCGTCCCACCATCGAATGCAGTCGTAAAACCTTAAAAATAATATTTACATACATGTCATTCCCGCATCCATCCTGATCACAGGACTGAAGTCAACAGGAAATGAGGTTCATTAATGGGGAAAAAATAATAACAATAATAATAATAATAAGGAGCAGAAGTGAAAATACATTAAGCATTAAAACACATTATAAGATTATCGTTGGAAACAACAACCAGGACAATTGTCACACGTTTCGGTGCATGGTTACCATTACAGTGGGGTAGATAGAGGGAGTGTAGCCAAGGGTAAGAAACCAAAAGGTATTCATAATTTATAATTCATGTATCAGTTTCATGGTATTACCACTCCTAATCCGAGCACCCGTATTGATTATCTATGACTTGACAAATTGCCTTCTGTTTTCCTTTTCTTTTCTGTCACATTTTCTATTCAGTCAAATATTTTGCTTCGCCATTTGAAAGCCCCATAACTTTACAGACATACTGGAAATCAGATTTTAATGAGTATTATTTAATGAAAAGTCATTCAATGTTGCATTTCATAATTTTGCTGCCACGAAATGTTTAATTCAATAAAAATAAAATAAAAACACCATAAACAATTTTATAAATGTACATATTCCCATACACAGAAGCATACAAGAGTTTGACAATCTGTAGCCTTCAATCAGATAAAAAGCTATTAGTCATCAAAGTTATTCTGTGTAAGGACACAACATACCACAGGGTATATTATATATATATATTATATATTACATAAATGCTTACTTATTTTATGCTGGAAAAAAAGCAGTTGTTGTAAATAGCTGGGAATGTTATTGTGTAATATTCCATAATCTCTGGTAACAGTTTTTCTTTTTATAGCATATAGTTTTTAACAGTACAAAAAATAGTAAAAGTTCCCTGAAGTTTGACTATGTTTTAATCTTTCTTTCTGCTAATAGCCGAACATGTTAGGTAGATTTTTATTTCACACTTTGTCTATAAATGGAAGTTAAAGCACACATGTTTTTGAATTGCATTCTTCTTTGTAATAATAATTTTCTCGGTATGTAATAATTAAGTGAAGGGTATTTATTATCGTAGCTGCATCTCACATGTTTATAGCCGGTCTTTATAGACGTGCAATAAACAATTTTGGTTAGCACTTCGAAGGCAATGTAGCAATGGGCAGAGGAACCAATTACTTCTTGAACGTATTGTTAATTATACAACTACTTCTTTATATCAAAATCGTACCAGTCTACGTAACATTAATATAAATTCTGCATTATGTGCAATAGGTAATGCATAGTAAATGTGTAAGGGACTATATCGACAAAGAAATAAAGTAATTCAGAAATTAGATGAATGCTATGCTAGTGTTTTTGTAGGGGAAAAAAAAATTGGACATCATTAATTATTAGTTTGCATAAAGGCATGGTGTGTTTAAATGCGGTTTAACTTTGTACATGGTGTATATTTCCATAGTTAACGTTTTTTGCATTAAACACAAAGTTTTAGTTTCCTAAAACCTTGGAGTACGGACGTGGGTAAAGAAGTGTGAGGTATACAGTGGCGACCTGCAGAAGTAAATTGGAATTGGTGCCAATGTGAAAATGCCAGACCCGTGCACCTTTCTTGTACTGTCACAAGGCTTAAGTGTACCACAACAGCTGTTAGGCTCACTCTTACACCTGTGAAGTTTGCTAATGTGGAAACTGCTGGAGAGAAACCCTCTCTGCGGCGGGCAGCACCAAGTCAGTACAGTGACCCCTTCAAATTTTAATTAACTGGGAGCAGATGCAAAGAAGACAAAGGTTCAATAAAGGACAAATTGAGAATGATGAAAGGAATGAAAGAGGGAGTTAAAAAGGTGGAAAAACACCCACGCAGGCAGCCTGATCGTTTTGCCCTTTAAACAAGAAGCAAAGCCCACATGAACCCAAAAGATAAATTGGGTTATTATACCCATTGGTACTGATGGCACCGCCCAAAATGTGTTTTCGGAAACACTCCTTTTTGGAGATAGATCGAGATATAGAGGTAGCAAGTTTCAATAATTTTAAATGCGTACATTGTACGTGTGTACAGACATCCACAGGCCACTTGGCCTATTTAGCGACGGTCGTCAAAGCTAACATTTTGTATTATTCTCTATGGCAAATTGTGGAGCAATAGGACTACACGAGCCGTAAATACATTGGTTATCATTGGTGTTTGGAAATATGCTTAATGAACTGGTGGACAGATTGTCATTCTTTAATGAATCCCACTGGATTCTAGTTTGTTGACCGAATTTTGTACTATCCCATTGACATGCAACGTTTGAAGTGTAAGCTTCTGCCAGGTGAGAATCACCTGTTTCAATGAATTTGGCAGCAGCTGACCTGCATAATTAGCTGTTATACTGAAATGCAGAATTGAACCTTTGCCAATTTTTCAATGTTCTATGGCATAATGCACTTAATGAAAGGACAATTCTATTTATTTCAAAAGAGCTTTTCTCTTTAGGATTGTATTTTTTTATTTTTATGCACGTGCTTGACAAACCTAATATATTTTTGTTTATTTTGTTAAATCGACTGTATTCGTATTCTTCTCTTGTATCACACCGTTCATGGAAAGTAATAAGAATTCATACTTCTGTGCATGTTGTACCTGCTGATGTTGTAAATCGAATTATACACGCTGAAAAAGATCCTTGGAGAAAGACAGAGAATGCATTCCTAGACCTGTGCCATTCATTGGGGGGAAGGGGACTATGCTGCTCTTAGATCAAAGATGGCTAAAGGGAGACAAACTAAACTGCTAATTGGTACTGTGTAATGGTGGATTAATTGACCCTCGCAAACACCCTGCTCCCCTTTGAAATGAACCAGCACAATGGCTTGTGTTAAGACCACTTACATAACCTATTGATTAATGTGCCACAAACTGGTGTACGAGCATCCAGCTGTGTATAATTCAGATTTGGGCAAACTTGCAGTTTCTCTTGAGCATAGATCTCCGTGTCGCTCCGACATCGTTCATCCAGTGCAATCTTTGAGAACATCTTTGAGAACATCTTTGAGAACATCTTTGATGGTTTTGTGGGGAGTGATGGATGGATTGAGTTGCTTGTTGTCATGGCGTTCATCAGGCTGTCATGCGATTGTGACGATTCAAAAGCCTCTGAGAGTGCTGATTGTATCAGAGAATCCCGTGGTTGTACATATCATCTGAAGTGATCTTCAGACCTCTTTGGTCTGTCTCATAAACATCTAGAGCATTTCTGTTGCAATTGCCATTTTTTTCCCTTTGTCCTCTGTCTCTCCCGTAGCCTGCCATAACCTGTAATAAAATGGCCTTTTTGGCAGAAGTTAAAGATCATAGGTCATCCGATCTATTTCCAACAGACAGATGACGACTGGCTGGGACGACCTTTCAGGTCTGTCAGTTTTTGCTCGGCAGATTCCACTATTTCAGAGCAGTGTATTGGCAACTGGCAATATGATGATTTCTGATTAACTTGATCCCGTCGAGGCCGACGAGTCTGTAAATTAATTAAGGCCGTACCACATATTTAACAGACAGGCTTAATAAGTGAAAACAGAAATACGTACAGCTCGTTGTGTAAAGGAAAAAAAACTCTGTGGGATTCTGTGGGAGTGTATGTTTAGTTTTCTCACTTTCCCCTTGACACATTGTGGCCCCATCCTGCCGAGATTTGGAGAGCTTTAAACTCCTCGGAGAAAATCCGTTGATGACGAAGTCACTGGGCGGTACAGAGTCTCAGTTGGGAGTTAGCTCCCGCTGCTATTTACCAGCCTATAATTTTAGCATAATTATGAACAATGTCGATGATTTCCGTTGTTAAACTAAAAAAAACTAAAACATGAAATAAGCGTAAAACATCGATATATCATGAATATACCGTGAATTATTGCATGCTATTTGTGTAATGAGGTAAAAAAAAAAAACACGATTTCATTCTGCAAAATCAGATAATATGCACGTTTGTATTTCTTTCACAGAAGTACATATTTTTTTCCTATTTATATGGTCCTCACAGCGGAAATGTTGAAGTTTAACAACGCCCGCTCGTTGCACTCCTCAGCGAGGAAGTTCTCTGTGATTCTCCTGAGCTCTCACTCCGTTTACAACCGTTGTCTTTTTATGCGCTGTCACTTAACAGTTGGTCCGGCTCAAACTGGGACTGTGTGTCTTGTCTCACCTGATTTGTCCTATCTTTTACAGCACCGAATACATCGCGCTACGGTCCAATACACTGTTCCCAAACTGCGGACGATGATGCATCACAGTGTAACCTTTCCTCAAATCCTGTCGGAATGCTAAACCAAAATATTGTCCGTTGTTGCTAAAGAGGGTCAAGAATCTTATGAGCACAATAGTTCAAGCTGTGTCTCCTAATTAAGTATTTATACAGCCATGATGGGAGCCAGCTATACGTTTACATAACATCGGTTACCCGCCCGCCTTGGCCCCCTGTGTAATGTTCTCATTCCTCACTGGCAGACAAGCCATCATTCTAGCGCTTACCTCCAGCAATGATATCAAAAAGGTTTTTTGGTCGGGCCAAAGCGAGGTCACTCTAATAATACCCAAGGTCAGCAGTGGGAGCCAGCCAGTCTCCCAGTCATTTTTCATTTGCTCGCAAAGTTAATGACAGTTGCAAGGGGACGGCAACTTGGAGCCGGCAGCCATGTGATGTCACCAACACATGCAAGAGGATTATAAGGGCAGGCCGGGGACAAGGACTGGGATTAAAAAGGGGGAAAAAAAATAAATCCACGGTTTGTTGTGTTTGGTGGCAGTATCTACACGCAAATGTCCTTCCCAGTATAATAATACATTTAACCTTAAATCAAATCAGCCCCCAAGTTAACTGTTTTCCCCTGTCTTTAATGAGTAACAAATTAACAGTCCATAGAAGTGGACCTAGTGTACCGCTAACTCCTACCTTAAGCTTTAAAAATCTGGATAAGCCCAGAAATAAATAGCCCTCAGAAGTTTTAATTTAAAAAAATTTAAAAAAATAAATAAAACAGGGATTATATACACTAAAGTAAAAATTCACCAGGCCTTCACTGGTGGATTTATCATTCTCAGTCAACACAGAAAGATGCTATGGATATGTTGTGGAGTATGCTTAGCCCCTGACAAACGTAATAGCCTTATTCAAATAAGCAAAGCTTTAATCTGAACACGTATGTCGGCCCTGGTGTAAATTTCACAAGCACTGATATCATTATGATGCTAAGCATATGTTTTGTGTGAAGCTTTTTGCGACGTGAGACATGAGGCAAGAAGTTGTAACAAACCAGAAATTTCTGCACAAATGGTTTATAGTTTGTACTAAATACTGATGAACACAGCATGACCAAAAACAAGGGACTTCACACTAAAGAAGCCTGTGTTTTGTTTTTTGCCATTGCATGACATTACTTCAGGTTTCTACATTCAGTTGTCAAGTGATAAATGTGTAATAAATAAGGAGTTGTTTTTGTTTTTTTGCAGAATGTAAGGTTGCATCATATTCTTCTTTCAATTCATCATCATCATCATCATCCCCTCCAGACCCTCACCTCACCCTCACCCTCACCTCACCCTCACCCTCACATTCAGCTTTGCTGGCTCTTTCTAAAGGGCCTAGTGTGATTACCATTAGTGGAACCACACAACGAGTTTCAGTTATTAGAGGATGTGGCCCTCCCTCTCAGTGACGCTGTCGGTCCATTGGCTCACAGCTTGAGGGCGTGGCTGCCAGCGGCCAAGCAAGGCATTTTGCAATAAATATGGTTTTATATTGCACTCACTTTTCTCCCTCACTGTCTAGATCTGGGGTCTGGGGTACCAAGGAGACACGGGGTGTCGTCTGAGGAAGTTTTTTGTTTGTTTGTTCTTACTCTCTTTCCAAGAACGCTTTTCTCAATGGCTTAAGATGTTGAGGTTCTGTCTGAGAGGACCATACGTCAGAGAAACTCCCAGTCAGCAATCTCAACGTGCTAATTACTCAACATAATTACTTAACACCTTGTGACTCCTGTAACGTGACTCTTTCATTCAATGTGTGCTGTATAAAATTTTAAAGTTGAAGAAACCGATGGCTGATTTTTAATATTTACCTTCATATTCTAATAATAGTTTTGAGAAATGTTTAAATGCATTTCAGTTTAACAGAATCCCAGTTCCAGTGAAAAGATGAGGAACTACAAGTTCAGACAAGGCAAATTTTATTTGTGTGTGTGGTTCTAGTCTCGGTGGTAATGCACAGCAGCTTGTGATTGTGCAGAATCCACTATGGCTAGAACAGTTGATTTATGTAAGCTTTAGCAGAAACATTACTTCAGACACTTTCATTTGCCAGATATCAAACCTTCATGTACTTTAAAACTGAAAATGTAGATTTGTAACTGAGAATGTACGTCACTTGATGCAGAAATAGTGCCCAGAATTGTAATATTACATAAAGCATTTTCCTTCAATATACTGACTGCGAGCTTAATACTGTCAGGAATACTAACCCAAGTCATGAATGGATATGTAGGCAAATGTTTCAGCGAATTCTTATATATATATATATATATATTTTTTTTTTCTTTTTCTTTTTTTCAGTTCGTCTAGTCAAGCAAAAACCAAGCCTTTGTATTTAACAAACACAATGAATGGCGACATGCAGCCAAATGTTTTGAGAGAAATAAAAAAGAGAGGAATGTGAGTAGACACGTCTGTATTAAAACGATTGTGAACATGTGTGAGGTTACAGGCTGCCGTTTGTGTCTTACAGTGGATTGAACCAGAATGTAAATAAGAAGCAATCACCCACCCAGACATTCGCAAAAAAAAAAAACCTCACACACACACACACATATATATACATACATACATACATACACACACGTATACATATAAAGAAAAATAAACTTAAATCAGGATAAATATTGCCGTACTGCCACTGACACTTTCAACGTACGTCTGATACCCAGAACTTATGAAGAGGCCACCCTCCAATGCCACAGGTCCTGGACTTCCTGGTGTCTGAGTCCAAAGCGACATGTCAGACCCTGTTGTCACCTCAGACATGACTGTGCTGACCTGCTTGCTGAGGACCTAAGACATCAGCAATAGTCCATTTCAAGGTGCTCGTTTAGTTTACATCTCTTGAGTGATTAGACTCGTGAGGAACAGGGTGGTGGAACTCCAATGGGAAAACAACCTGAGTCAACAACCTCTTCTGCCATGCCACCCTGTCTTTAGGTAGTTTCTCTCCCTGCGCACAAGGTCATGGTGTATAAATATAAATTGCATTTTGCATTACTTCCAGATGAGTGAAGCTGTCAAACCAATAATATCAGCTTTCAGTCCTCTGCTCTGCCACTTCTCGCCTATTTTTTGGCCAGGAGGTCATGTGCAAATTGAAAGTGACAGCTCAGCCAGCTTGTCGAACAGACTAATATTGTTAGGGTTCTCCGTCATGCCACAGATCAGAGGACCAAAGCTTCAACTGTCTCAAGGGGAGCTCTGTGTTTTGGCTGTATAGAAACCCCACTTTCCCAACAAGGAACACCAAAAGAAGCATGGTTATACCAGTCATATTTTACAAACAGTTAGCCTGAAAGTGGCTTTACACTGGACGTTAGCTACTTACCTGAAAGCGAGTCACCCATCTGTCAGTGTGCAACCAGTCTACATAGACACTAACTGGATCAGTTATCCGTTTTTCAAATTTATCACCCTAGAGCAGGTAAGCACAACCCTGTTCCTCCAGAGCCACAACGTCTGCAGGTTTCGGTTCCAGCTCGACTATTGATTAGTTAATTGGAGTCGTTTATTTGGTACAGAAGTGACCTTGTTTGGTGTTTTAAGGTGTACACCAGTGAAGGGTATCTCTTCATGATAAGGGCTCCCCATCCCTGCCATAGAGCAATCTCATTTACCTCAGTCCCACTTACTCTTCTCACTCTTACTTATCTTGTGAGCTCATTGGGAAACCAGCGTCTGGGCACTTTGATAAACTTCCTCTGACTGCATTTGACAACAAGATTTTGGTCGATCTCCAACTCTGGTCAGCAATATTTAATTTTTTTTCATATTTTATTTCATTTTTGAGATGATAGCTAGAATATGCAACTAGCGAAAATAATTCCAGGAGGACAAGGGACACAAGTTAATTTTGCAAATTCATCTGAGAGTATTTAAAGCAGAAATGAATTGGAACTGCGGAACAGTCGAAAACTCAGACGGTCCACTGTATTGTAACATGTGGTGTTTTACTCTCTTAGGCTGACTCTGTTATTAAAGAAGGAAAGCTATTCAATCAATTGGTGTAATACAAAGTATTTTACATTAGCTTGGTAAATATGGTATTTTACAATTTTTGCTCTTTTGCTCAAATGAGAAGACAAAAGAAAAATCCTATCAACCACTAAGTGTGTTCCACATTCAGATGCTAATCAAGAAAAATAAAACTTCTTTATGTGTAGCTTGGGGCTCTTGTCTTTACAATACAAAGCTGCTATTCACATTTTACATTATATTTCTGATTTATAATAACAGTCAAGTCCTCCGTACCTTGTTTAAAAAAAGAAGCAGAAAAATGTTTTTCTCACAGTGAAAAATAACATATTATACACATGTGCCTTCTAGCTTAGAAACTTAGATAATAATTCTATATTCTAGTGGTCTTCACAGCATTAGCAACTAATGGTTACAGACGTCATGGTATTAAAATTTTTTCTCCTGCAGACCAGGTATGGCAAAAGAAAAATAGGACATGCAAAAGATATGTAAAATAATGAGGCCTGTCAACGGTCCCATGGAAGATTTATTTGATGTGCTTTGAGTTATGGACAAATATTGTTGAAGAACACACATTCATATTTGAATCATTTTTCTGGGAGCTTATAATAGTAATACATTTTTATTCAGAATTAATCAATTAGGATTGTTTTTCTTTTGATAAATAAAAATATGCAAAGACAGATTGATGAACTAAGGTGGCAAAGAAAGGGAGAAAATCCTTTGGTTTAGACTCAAAGCAAGCATCTTTCAAGAGCCTGGACAGGGATCAGGACCCATGATTCCTTCTTGACATGTGCCAGGATATGTCTGACCAAGAGACTTAAAGATCTTAAAGAGTGTGGATGGGCCTTACCGCCTGTCATCCTGTTAGTAGACTTGTCAACCGATGTGGTACTTCTTTTAGGAACACTGCTGGTGCCCATTGTTGGGGGGGGGGTTAATGAGAAATTAAATAGATTATAATTATTGAACATGTATTTTTCTCTCTTCATAAATTGTAATAATTTCAATCTGGACATTTCACTCAAAATATAATTATCCTTTTGTTATTATGTTATATTGAGTAAGTATTGTGTTCGTTCTGTGTATTTATAGTATTTTTGTAATTGCTTGAATGTCTTTACTTTCTTACTTTGCCTTTTGAATTCAGTCTTCGTGTGTGGTAGTTTATTTGAAGAAGCAACATATGGTCTACTAATGTTTTTGCAGAAATATTGGTGAAGGCTATCATAGAAATTCAACTTGATGGATGACGGTTTTCATTTCAATGTTAATCTTTTAAAAGAAATATTATGTATGTAGGTTCGCAAAGGACCCTAAGTTTGTTGCGGTG
>JAOVYW010000017.1:2677479-2691068 GCA_025775045.1 Hiodon tergisus
CCCCCTTTCTACAATTACAAAGCCTTGTGCCCCTTTGTAAGTCTATGCAGTTTTTTCGAGATGAACTTTGCCATTTTGCTGTCGACCGGCCCCTTTCTTTTGCATTTGTACAGAGAATGCGCGGCTACTGGAGGAAGCGAAAGGGGGTTTCTTGACGAAAATGACTGTGGAAAGTTCCAAATAACGTGTTTAAAAATGTACATTTTATTTACCAGCCTACCTATGCCTCAATTCATCAGAGCCGTCCATGTACGTACGCAGACGAGATTTTAATCAGAGGAATCATCATTGTAGTTGTTAAACTTTTATGGTAAACCCAATAATAACTTCAATAACAATTGCTTGGCACCAGAACGTGTCTCTAAAAAAAAAAAAACACAAAAAAATACTCACTCTGCTTGAATATCGTGGTGAAGGGGGAAAGGCGGAAAAACTATATATAAAATACATTGTAACATATTGCAACTAAAAGGTATGTCACTATATTTGCAATAAGAGAATGAAACCAAATAAATCTTTTTGGTGGAGATCGGTCAGCGGAAAGATTTGCGGAGGATGGAGAGGAGATCTGGACCGATGCTGTGTTTCTGTGTGAAGAGGCCGTGCTTAGGGAATGCTAATGAGCAAAAATTAACCCTGCCCGTTTGTAACATTGCAGCAGATCAACGCCTGACCTGCAGCTTGAAAGGACGACATACTTCTGCTATAAGTCTGCGAAATAATCAGTCCAAAATTCCAGCAATTGTGACACCATGTGATATCTTAAACACAACTCAAACGTTACTTTAAAACAGCAAACTCACTTTAAACCAGAGTGAGGGTTAAATCATACTTTATATATCATAGGTATAATCTGATTCATTTCGCACAGTGTCACCTGTTGGTTATTTCTCTATTAAGTTACAAGCAATAAGGAAGTTTATCATATGCAATACTGCGGTATTAAAAGAAGCTGCTAATTATGAATATAAGTATAAGTGGTGTTTCAAAAAATATCAAAGTGTATGTATATGTATATATGTGCCATATGTAGAGGCTAACAGAACACTACACCATTTTATGACGTATGATTGAAATGTCACTGAATGTACATGGACAATAAAAACCACTGGGTAAAAAAAAGAAGCGATTTAATACAAACAAGAAAATGTATATCATATGACAAAACTATGACATTATTTCATTCTAATGTAAAGGAACACATACTTTGTTCTGAACTCTTTTGCAGCATTTTACCTGGCATGAGTGCCTACCTCGAAAAAGGATATGAAAAGCAGAGGCATGAACTTTTGTTAAACTAAAATAAAACCATGTGATAAATATAATAAATTAAAATTCAATTACATAATGATATGCTGTATTGGAAATATTATCTGTACCAAAGGAAGTAAAAAGAAAGGAATAAGAGAACGAACAGCAACGGACAGTCGTCCTCGTAATGACACATGTCGACAAATGATCTTTAAACGTCTCTGTAATAATTTCCAAATGAAAATGTTCTGAAATGTAGATTTGATTGAATAGGTCATTATAATGATTAGACTAAGAAAAAACCACAGAACAGGCGATACGTTTACATGAAGAGTTTTTTTTTTTTTTTTTTTTTTATAAAGAGGCGAAACTGGGATGGCATTAAACAATGCGGGGGTAGTGAACAATATGTAGGCATATTAAGCAACGATTTGCATCCTCCGTAAACGTCGGTCGGTTCAGTTTGTGTCGGCCTGTGAAATATATACCTAATTTTCCTACGTGGATCTTTCTTTTTGTCGCCTTAACTTCTCAAATTTCAACGATGATTAAAACACAATTTTCTAGCCGTTTTTATTAAACCGAAACTATCTTTATGAAACTGAGATGACTAAAAGCAGCACCACCTTCCAGACTCTCTCAGCCATTTCCTTTGTCTTTAAGTTGGTTCGAGGTCTTGGGAGGTCCTGGAAGTGACAGTTCTGTGAATAGCGGGTAGATGGCACAATTTTCTAACATTTAGAGACAGGAACGGGTCACTTGAACACCAACTCTATTTAAAACCACTTTATTCAAAATTCCAAAGATAACTGACAGTGAGTCGCAGTAACGATACACCTCCACGAGACAGAATGAACAGAACGTATTGCACATGAGTTGTTTAAAACACGGGTAAGTTTCTTATATGCAACACAGCACATGGATTAACGAGCAACTAACCAACTGCTGGGAAATTTGAGAACCAACTAATGTACAAAAGAATATATTCCAAAATACTGGCATAAACAGTAGCAACATTTGGCACTAAAAATCAGCAACAACAATAGGCCTAATAATAATAATAATAATAATAATAACAATAATAATAATAATAATAATAATAGGCTGCGCTTCTCACAAATGGCTCAGATAAAATGACACCTGTCAATAAACCGTGAGTCCCATTGCATCGTTTTACTAAGAGGACAACTTAAAGGCTACCTCCCTTCTTCGGGACCTTTACTGGTCCACTGAAAGAAAGAGTTCATGACTGAGAGTCCTACGATCTATGCTGGGCACGTCTTGATGAACAAAATATGAAGGGTTCCATCATGGTGATGGACTGGTCTCCTTCGAGTCGAAATCTCTCCCTCAAAGCACAAGGCGATAGCATTGTTCGAAAGAGAAATTATCTCAACATACACTTTTCAATTTAAAAATATACTTATTTCTCCTGTACCTGTCGATGGGGAGGGAAATAGTGTATCGGGAGGTTTTGATGGTTCTGAACTTTTCAGGTCCACTTTAAATAAAAAATAAATAAAAAACGTAAACCGTAAGGTAAAACTGCGTAGGTATATGCAACATAAATTTCGTAAACACGGCATTAGGTACTTTGTTTTACAAGACACTCGTGAAGACCTGTTGATTACAAGGTATAGGAAGCCGGATGCTTGGTTTCCTTGATA
This sequence comes from Hiodon tergisus, assembly GCA_025775045.1. Taxonomy (NCBI): domain Eukaryota; kingdom Metazoa; phylum Chordata; class Actinopteri; order Hiodontiformes; family Hiodontidae; genus Hiodon; species Hiodon tergisus. The sequence continues at coordinate 2,680,398 of JAOVYW010000017.1, forward strand.
TAGTGCACGCCGACGTTAACTGTTTTAAGATTTTAAAACACAGACAAAAGGTGCCCGATAACCTCAATCAGGGCATACGATATGGAGGTACATGTTTCCACCACTTAGTGTATACAAAGAGGCAAAATAGAGTAAACAATACTTCTGTAAAAACACAATGTAACTTCATTTATCAGTTGTCGATTTGGATAAATCTATAAACTACAGTATAGTCTAGCACTCAATACTTAATTGCCGATTGACAACTAATCGTTGATATTTATTTTCCCTATTCGAAATATTGATTATTTAGGGAGTCTGGTGCTCTTTGGCGTATTGTATTTTGAATGCGCGTAGCCGCTAGTGTCTTTTAAAATAATGTAACCACAAATTCCGATTACAATATTTTCATAATAATTTCCAATCTCTGCTAAGCACGTTGCATGTACCAGGCACGTAATTAAAACAAAGTAAGAAAGCAGTCTTATGTCTAACTTCAGTTGAATTATTACATAATTAAGTAGACATAAGGCACAAAACTTGATCAGTATTTTATTTTAGTTACAAATAGTTAATTACCAAGAAGGAAATACTTTGACGAGCAATTGTATAATTCATAAATCCGCTTTGTTCATTTGTTTCTTATTTCTCAAGCTTACTGCAAAGTGTGTGCGTGTGTGTGTTTTATTTTCCAGGAGAAAATAAATAAAAGTGACATTGTACTGAGGGAGCGCTCATTAGTTCGTTGTCCGACGCTAATAAAAGAACAGAAGTGCAAATTATAGAGTTCAGCTTCAACACACGCTCTGTCAACTAACATCAACCCGGTGAAGCTATGATCCAAATTACTGCAAGCTTACTCCGTTCGGCCTCTCGCTGTAAAAGTGTTTCATTAAAAAAGTGCGGAGCAGCAAGAACATATTTTATCTCAGGTTCTTATTTGCTTAAAGGCGTTTGTTTTTTTTATCTATAACTTACAAATCAAGGGCAAATCGTCATTTCTCTCCCATTGCCCGCCGTTGTTAACGGATGTTCGCGACACGTTAAGATAAAAGTTAACACACGTTATGGTGATTGGATTGAAACATGGAGAATTTGAACTCCGTTCCGTTTTTAAAGAATGTTTATCGTTTATCTTATATCCCAGTTGTACCTTAATGGTAAAGAATTAGGCATATCAAGCATGTTGATGGCCATGACAATGATGATAATTGCTCCTTGCATGAATAAACACATTAAATAAACATTAACTTAGTTATTGCCTGAAAATATATATCCTGTATTTCTATATATTTGCACGTCATACTCTGACATGTCACTATATTTACATAAAAAATGCATGGAGGCTCTACGAGAAAATAGTTTTAGTTTTAAAATAATTTAGTTGTCATAAACAACCATGTACAATTCCCCGCCTCATCTTACTACACAAACGCCCAACACCTACTTAATTATATTGCGCTGAGTTTCACAATTAATTCAACGTCCGTTTACTTTGAAATCTAAGAAATTAGGAAACTATATATAGGGACACTTACTAGGATAAACATTGAGTTATGAATAGGCCTAAGATAATAAGTCTACCGTTACATATTCTGGGAATTTAATACATAAACAAATCCAATGTCAATGGACCAATTTACAAACAGTAAATTAATTTGTTTTTATTTTATTTTATAAAAACAGGCACTTTTTAATGGAAACGCATAACTACATCCACTTAACTAACCACAACATATTACAGCCTAGCCTACCCTACTAAACCTTACACGGCCTGACGTGAATCGAATTTGCTTAGAGTAACTACCGCAAGATACCGGGCATGTTATATAGAGTGAAAGCGCATCGGAAATATATCTAGCAAATAACAGCGTATATGCATATATGAAAACCACCCCTGACATAACGTCTGAGATTTCTTAAGACATAACGTGTTTTGTTAAACAAATTGCATATGATCTCAGTGTTAAATCAAAAGATGCAACATATAGCTATATATTTGATGCATGATTGAGTTGTTTTAATATTTCAGTCTTGCGCTTTCTTAATTACATAGAAACAGCGCGTTCTTGCCACCAATACTTTTATTGAAGCTTTCAGTCACGACGGGGAGGGGGGAGGGGGACTATTGGGGGCCTCTTTTTTAACCGATGTAGTTTTTACGAAGCGCTGCTTTGCTCGGGGGAGCCGCCGCTTACATTGCATTGCAAGACGCCATATTGACTTAACTAATAGGACACCAAGTCAAAACCGAATCTGAGGGCATGGTTTCACACGCCAGATCTCCTACTGCAAACCATACTAACTTAAAATACTAATTTAAACTTAAGACACGACATTGGTGAATACAATAGAGCAACCAGGAAGCGGCAGAACACTGACATTATTCGAATTTGTATTCGATTTATTGAAACCATGTTTCTAGTGACGATTAAAAAAAGATAATTCAACAAATTCAACTTTGAAAAATGTATTAATCCAGTGTGTCTTATTTGCGATTCAGAAGTTGAACTTGTCTTTACTAAACTGTCGAGGGCGCCATTCAAGATTTGCGACGGGAATGTATTTAGTTTCCCTTCTTGACTTCAGGGACACATAACGAAGTCATTCACGGAGTGTATTTCTATCGTGGTACCAGTAGTTGTCCAGAACGGGTGTTCGGTAAGGTTTCTTTTTGCATAACGATGAAGTACTACTAATCGTTATTGCCTCCTTTCAAATGTGACATTCAATTGAACATTTATATCAGCTCCTGCTTCCATTGTGTCGTCCTACATAATCACTAAACGTAAATGAGTGTTACATGAGTCCAATGAGAAAAGCCAACATTAAGATTCCAGCTGTCTAGAGGCCCCCCCCCCCCACCCCCACGCAAACACACACATGTCTATATAGGCCTATTTCTGTTTTTCTTTCTTTAAAGAATAAAAAAACGGGTGATTTCATGGTATATAAACAGTAATGAAACAGGGAATACCTTTTTGATTTCAAATTCATAAATTATAATTTAATACCAAGAACAAATTTACAGCAGAATGCTTGTTTACAATAAGCTAACACAAACAAACAAGATTGATTTCAACTATAAACTTCCACACACACTCACATATATCACTTGCAATTAATAATCATAATAATAAAAAAAAGTATCTATACGTTATCAATACCCTGCAGTAATATATTTTTATATATTTATATATAAAAACGTGGGTCAGTTGTTTAAACTGTTCATAATTACAATCATGTATCATTCTCTGGTCCTTGTGGCATAGGAACAGCCAAAGATCACTGTTCAATCAACTATACAATATGATCCCTTTTTTATCCAACCACAACATGGTGCCTTGTGTGCAGAAGAAAAGCCTCGAAACAAGGACAAAATTGCAACCTTTCACACACACAAAGCATCTGTTACAGACCGAAAAGGAGCAAAGCACTAAAGAAAATAGCTACCCCTTTCCAAACGAGCTCACCCTGTAAAGTCTTATTATTGAACGTTTTGTTTCTTTTAAATACAAGGGCTATTGTACTGAATGCACAGATTATATCTATACAATAATAATAATAATAATAATAATAATAATAATAAAAAAACATTTACATTTATATATACCAAATGTAAAATAGGTTAGCGACCTGTGGCCATGCATTCACAGTCTAAATACATATGAAAAAAAAAAAAAAAAAAAAATTCATTTTTGTAATATGTATATATACATTAAACAGAACTTTCAGTGCTACTAGCTAAGTCTGTCACTCAATTTGAAGACATTTGAATTACCGAAAAAAAATGGCAACCACAGATTTTCTTAATCACATATACTTTGTATAAAGGAAAAATCATTGAAAGAAATTGACCTATATTTACAACAATACTGCTTCTAATTGCTGTCTTTATATGTGAAATACACACTCATAAGACTGACGTTTCGAACCTTAATGTGTTCCAAAGGTTAACACTTAAATTACATTTCTTTTAACAACAAATTAAAATGTTCCCGCTTCACTGGCACTTAATGCTTAACATACAGGGGGAATTAGTCAGTGTAATACATTTTGACATTTTAAGGGACATAATACTGATATTGAATATTTACCTCTAAAAACAAAAAGGTAAGGTGACTTTTGGTGACTTCCTTTTAAATTTTTAGAAATGTATTTCCAAAATATTTTGACAGAAAAAGGGCATCGATGAGACCCAAGGGGTATATAATGCCAGAGATATAAACGAGGGAATCCTGATTAAAATGCACTTCCAAAGCCAAACACCTCTCTTGTTTTCATTTTTATCTTTCAAAATAATTTTTACTTAATTGACACACAAAAGCTCAACATACCCTTTACTCAAATTTTATAGTATACATAAAACAAGTTCTTCTAACAGGTTTTATAAATACAAAATCTGTTCAGTTGGAATACTCCATGTCAGTAAACTGTAAGTGCCAACAGAACCTTATGAACGGTTTAAATGGATAATTGTGAATATATATACTACAAACTCGTTGGAAGAATATGATTAAAAACAATATGTTGCAAGGTTATATTAAACGTTTGCAGATGGAATTAATGTCTTGGGCAAAAGGCTCTAAACTGTGATATTAACGAGGAATCCCTGGTATATTATGTATATTTTTATATAGACTGATTAAGCATTTAATTTTGGCTCGCTACTAACTGAAAGTTGCAGACGACCTCCCTAAATTACCCCAGCCTAAATAAAATATGGTTTATCATTACAGTAAGTGCGCTAGCTGTTTTACGATATTGCCAAGGACTTAGTTTTAATTCTTGTAGAACATATCTTAACATTATTTTACCGTTTCGTAAGAAGCCATGGTTATACTAAAATGATGTACTACAAAATCTCATAACCCGGTTTGGAACCAGAAAAAAGGCGAAAAAACATCTATAGATACACGAACAGAGATCAATCTGTAAATGAAAACTTTTTACTTTTTCCCCCCTAAATATCACCAAATTATACTTTTAAAATGCACCTCATAGCGTCACTTTTCCCAACGATTTACCAAAAATCATTTTTTTCTATTTATTTATTTTTATAAAACGATAAGTAGCAAGTTGTTCAGAATGATACGGGGCTTTTATGTTTTTCACTGAATGTCTCATTTATAACATTCACAGTCACTGAAAATGTCTTTCTTCGTTCGAGTAAACTTGAGTAACAGCCGTTTTCCTTCTAAAAGAAAGAAGCGCTAACTATTGTAGTCTTAGCTTCCTTTTGCCTACTGAATTGACATGTAAGGCCAGTTAAAACTGCTTCCCGAAAGCAACATATCCCTGATTAGGGTTTCAATTGGGGTTTTACCTACCAAACGGACGAAAAATAATTGCTCTATGACTGAAGAAGAAACGGTGCGAAGCGAAGGTAAGCGAAGTAGCAGCTTCCCGAACCGAGTCGGTTGGTTGGGGTACTGGCTCCTGACGTACTCCTCCAGCGCGCACTGCGACTTTTCCTGCAAACTTTCCACGTGGGCCACATCCGAGAGACCACAAGCGTCTAGAAGACAAGAGAAAGGCGAAATAAACGGTCACACCAGGCACTTGAATGGCAATTGGTGAAAGCGGAAGAACATCAAGGCAATTTTACCTTTACGATTTAAAGTGACTTGGCTTTTTGGGAACAATGTAATTAATTTAACTTTAAAAAGATAAGCCGAATATCAAATTACGTTTCCATCGAAATGTATAATTCTTCCAATATTCTACATACATTCAAAAAGATTCAAACATGGTATGGCCTATGCAACGTGGTCGCTGATTTAGTTCAGTAATAAATAACACTAATAAAGAATAATCCCCAAACAGCACGTCGTTTTCCTGTTATTAAGGTTATCGTTTTAAACGTGAACATAATTATGTTTACAACGTTTGCCACGCGTAGCATTTTCAATCACATTTCAAGTGTATCTGCAGGTGTGTTCGCAGTCGATTTTAATTATAGCTCTACAAATCAGAAACATCTCAATGCACTTGTAGTTTGGTACATTCTGTTATTTAAACAGGGTGTATGTTTTAAATGCCGTCACAATATTTTTACCCTGATTATTACCATGCGGATGATGACAAAATACAAATTCTTATGGCTTAATACAGGGTCTGGCATCCGCCTTTCAAAGGGAAAGGAATTATTCAAGTGAGTTAATTGAAAATCAACCGGATATACAGAATATGCAAGGCTGCCGGCAACCATCCTAAAATGGTCCGAAATCCAAAGTATTCGGTGTATTTACCGTTTCTCTAACCATAGAACCAAAACAGATTGTAAACTGACCGCTGTAGGGCATTTCGGTCTGTCCTATCTTAAACGAAACTAAAGCCCGCTCGACAGATACCTAGAGCACCGTTTTCTGACACATTCATATGAACAGCAGTGATCAGTAATAAATATGGCCGACGCCAATCTGTAGAACTAGTACTGTTCGCATTTACATTACAAGTGAAACGCTTCAAAGACACGTTTAATTGAAAAATATTTTACAATATAACACGGGGCCCATATCATTTAAAAATAACAAAAGTAAGCGCGTTACACACACCATAGCTTACCTAAAATTGCAAGACAAATAACTACCTCCAGAAACGGCAACATATCTCTCCTGTAACGTTTACTACAGCAGATGCGATATGTATAGTACACGCCATTTCAATTTATTCTCGGGTGGCACGGCGTATAACAAATAGTTGCATTTTTAAAAACGAAACAAGTATCAGTTAATCGCTGACATTTATCGATGACCGCCGAGCCTTTTCGTCTCCTGAATTCTAACTTGAATTTTAATTTCAATGTAAGTCTATAATGCAAGAAAAAGTTTTGGAAGTTAGGGTCATGACCCAAATCTGGAACAATTCCTGAGAATATCTTGGATCCCCAGATCAAACTACCATAACGTGGGAAGGATTGTGACTCATTTTCTCCCATAGAGACAAAATATTTTTTCTCTGATTTCCATTCCTTAAAACGGTTATTTATATTTATTTTGAATACTACATTCAAAACGCATTTCTGTCATATTTTATATAAAACGTCATGATATCATGATCAAAAATTCAAATAATTTGACATATTTTGAATATGTGGATATAGAACACAGACCCATGCCCCACTCCCCCCATCACTCTCCCCTCCCCCTCAAAACATGACATCATTTATATTTCTCATACCTTATGAATACAAATAATTGATAGCAAATGAACATGCAACGAATGTCTCATAAGGGCTGATCTAAGATGGATTTTATTTGCGTGCAAATGTGAAACATAAATTAAAGTGTTAACTGTACAAATAGCAAGGTGTAATTCCATTTAAAATTATTTAGAGACCAGATAAAACAGCCATGTTTTTTCTCTAAAAAAATAAATAAATGGCAGTTGTGGCTACTGTAAACTATTACTGTAACTAATATTTAATCCTAAAAAAACCCATCTTGAAATGAGTAGCTTTGACTGCATGCTTAATAAGCAAATAAAATCAATAAGACATCTTGAAGGTATCCATTAATTAATACCTATAAATACCAATAATAACTCTACATGATTCTACGGTGTAATGTAATTTTTTTTCTCACATAAACATATGAGTAGGTTCCCTGTGTGATCACTTGGTGCTTAATTACATATTGTTATGACACCTTTTATTTCAAAATTATGATACATTCTTATAATACAACCAATAAAAACGGCACACATCAATTCTTGGCCAATTCGGGGAATTAACTGTAACGTCCAGTAATCGCGTAATCAAAACACGTTGGCGTAATTTACTGGGAGTATAATTTAATTCTTACCTGAAGTGAAAAGCACGATGGCCTTTAAGCAACTGTATTCTGCGGAGTCAACATGCAAAGCTTTCAGCTTTTCCACTTGCTCTTGGAAGATCCTAATGTGGTCCATGAAGGCGACAACTCTGTCTGCTGACATGGGAGAGGCGTGAAGGCCCGCTGCTGCCAACAGAGGAGCCACATGGAGTGGCATAGAGCACTGTGCCGCGTTCAGCACGAACAACTCACTCCAGGTCAACCTCAGAAGAGCCACCTGGTCCGTAATCTGCAGGTCAGGGAAGAAGGGGATATTCCTAGCCCACTCCACAGCGCTAAAGAGCATCCTGGCTGCCAGTTCGCAGATGTTTTCGATGCCCATGATGTTATTGGGTTGCATACATTGACTGCCATATCTGGACGTTGGGTAGGGCTCCGCTCTCAGAAGAAGAGAGATATATCCGGATAAGTAGGAATGGCAGTGCAGAGGGTCCCCATTTGTCAAGGCAAACTGACCATGGTGTGGCTGTGTGGGTGGCATCCGTCCCCTTTGAACCGCTGCAGTAAAAAGAGAAACTGCAGATATTGATGCCTGAATTCTACACATAAAACACCACTATCTAATCTCCTCACTTACTGTATACACACATTCAAACAATGCCTTAAGGAAATTAACTAAATACATTTTAAGCTTCTGTAGGACTTGCATATGAAACACCGGTGTATTCTTTTTCTTATCCAAATAGGATTTCTTATCCTTTTTCAGAGGCGGAGGAAATATATTGAAATTATTATTTTAAAAATGATACTTAAAAAACAGTTTTGCAATCAGACTTCACGCTGAATGCAAGCACAAAGACAGCAAAGCAGCCCAAGTCAGCTATCTAACCCTTAACCTACTTAGCTAGCTAGCCATTCCGACAAATCTGTGATCTGAGAACTTAATGCTCAGCAACTACATTAAATAAACAAAAAACACAAAAACAAACAAAAACACCTGAAACAAAAGTATATGCTTCGCAAAAGCTTTACTTTACTTAGCCTAGTTCCAACAGAAACGAGATAAAGACTATTTCGAAATCATAACGTCTGCGATTGAAAATATGTCTCCCTACTATTTCGCCATAACAGCGCGGCATATGTGTACTGATATTCAAATCCAGATGCATAATTATCTTTATTTCTCAGAACCAAGAAATAGAATCGTTACGCAATAGAACGCAATGATGACTATAATTAGGAATAGGTAAAAAGAAAACTGTTATATGTAGGCACTAAAAGGGCGGAATGAAATGCTAAGATTCCAGTATTAGTAATGAAGGCGGTCCGTTGCTCGATCCTGCCGGGAAGCCTAAGGAAGAGAGTCGGGAGAGAAAGGGGGGAAACAGCGGCAGAATTTAACTGGCTCAGAACACACAGACAAATACACCAGTAAGAAAATAAAAATCCCAATACCTTCCCGTCTCATGCCAACCTTGAGGCATTTTTTGAGGCGGCAGTATTGACACTGATTTCGATGGTGCTGGTCAATGGGACAGTTCCTGTTGGCACGGCATGTGTAACTGAGGTTCCTACGTACGCTCCGCTTGAAGAAGCTTTTGCACCCCTCGCATGTAAACTGGCCGTAATGTTTACCACTAGATTTGTCCCCGCAAACAACGCATTCGATATGCTGAGGCTGCTGTTTTTCTACCGCCTGACTCTGGGTCGTCTGGTTCGTCGGCGTAGACTGCGCAGTATTGCTCGTGGGTCCGCCTTGAACGGGTGTCTGAGGGGTCGGTGGGGCAGCCTGAGAGGCCGTTAGGTTCAGCTGGCCTGGTTGATGGGTAGGAAGGGATAGTGGTCCTCCTTGAGGGGCTTGCGAAGAAAGGGTGCCCTGTGTCTCGGCCACATCGTCCTGGGAGCCTCTCCACACTACCATTGCCATATCTATCAGTCAACGTTAAGAAACTTTTTGTCTCCCGTTTTTGGTTTCGTGGTTCTTTGATTATTATTTCGACAGAATGATGTACGTTGTTGACGGCAAGTAAAATCGGAGAAAACAGTAATAGTTAATACTAAGCTTAAGTGTCCGTTGAAACTTGCGCAAAAATAACATCAATGTGCGTGTATTTATAATGGAAAATTGAATAAGTAGCTTAATTTTTTTAAACGTTAAGCGACGATGTTTTAAATAGGTCTGTGCTCAAAGGCCAAGTCCAGGGGCGCTTGCAGTCAGCCATTCAGGAAACCCATCGACGAAAAAAAGAAGGAAAATAACAATAAACAATAAAAATCGGAGATATATAAAAATGGACGGTGGCGTTACAGATTAGCGATGTAGCAGAAGCGCCGACGGAACCAACATAAAAATAAAAAGTCAGTTTTTAAAGATAGCAGCGGGCGATCCCAAGTTCCTGTAGAAGTCCTAAGGAAAAGCATCAACTGGTAAAAAAATATTGTTGCTCCTTTCTTTTCTTCTTATTGCGGTGGCACTAGCAGCAGCACGCCGCAGAAGCTAGTGCTAGAGTCAGATATGAAGTCAACTCTCCGGCAAGCAAGAGTAATAATAATAATAAAAAGGATCGCAACCTATAGAACCTCCTTCATGCGCGTAAAAATAATAAGAAAAAGAACCAAAGAATCAAAGTGATCAAATATGTTAAAAAGAGGGAGGTTATGAAGTGATTGCGATTTGTAGGAGCTGGGCTGGCAGAATGCTTTCTCTCTGATCAGCTCACTGAGCTCTCTATATAGTGAACTTTGACACGACTGCTGCAACTTAGCACACGTTACCATGGAGATCCGCTGCCATATAAGGTAAGTGACTATGTATGACTGGTCAGAGCTCGCGGACCACCCCCGGAACCCCATTGGTTCCTCGGCACTTGTGCTACTTGGTGCTCTGCCAGAGTACGGGCGAAGGGGTGGGTGGGTG
>JAOVYW010000017.1:2707109-2717672 GCA_025775045.1 Hiodon tergisus
TAAATGATAGGAAGTCAGAGGTTTTTATCAGGTATCATAATCCACCCGACATCAAACGTTTTTGGTGTGAAGAGTTTAAATGTAAGATAAATGGAAATGTACATTTTTGGTGCAGAAAACTCACCACTATCATTAACACTACTTTTGTCTTTGTTCTAATAAGATGCTGTCAATAATGTCATATTTCACAGATGGTTACCATTTACGTTTATGTGACAGGGCAGAGGGTAAGGCAACCTGACCGTGCTGCCCCGTCTCGGCTGCTGGCCTCTCCAGTGGTCAGTCAAAGTTATGTCAGGGGAATTTCCTCAAAGCAAGAGGGAATTCCTGGGGCTACCTCTGCACCTGCATGTCATTTCTCATTGGCACAGCTGGATCTACTTTGCCTAACAAAGCGGCGGTAAGTTAAAAGCCTTTGCCAGAAAGAGGCAGGTCCCATGGGCTAGGTACGGCAGCAACGGTTTTATCTTTCAGACTTCGGCTCTGATGAAGGGCTTACCTGTGAGAAACCAACCTCACCACCCCACAGTAACCCTAACCAGATATTCCTGATATTTTAACGAACTCCTCAACCACAGTTCCTGCGGCATGTCTTTCTGCAGTTATTTATTTTCTTTGTGTCTATTTTTTATTTTTGAAATAGCCCAGACATTTTTTTCTCTGTTTGTCAAAAGTGTCCCGTCGTTGGTAGAACATAACAATCGACTGCACATGGCGGAGACTGCGGCACTGCTATCAAGCGATTCCTAGACAACAAAATTAGCTTGGAGATACAAAACAGTCAAATATCAAATACCTGATATTGAGACTGATGTAGTGGCCCTGCTAAACATCAGTCTGTAAGCCTGGGACACCCTCCAAAATAGTATGGCTAACATTGACGTTGAGGCATTCCTTAGCATCTTTGAACATGTTTCTGAAAGGCAGGACTTGCCCATTGGCTGAATATGTTTTCAAATTTTTTCTTTTACAGGTTGCACTTCCCAAGATCTGACATTTATGCGGATGACTATGTGCAAAAAAAATAAAGAAAGAACTGCGCAAAATGACTGTGCAAAAAAACCTCATCGGTTCTGTGGTCTGGACAAATTCCAAGCTACTTTGGTTGGAATGAGGAAGGCGTTGTACCCTGCCACCAGTGAGGCCAGAAGGCAGCTGGGGAAAGATACAATGTCAGTTCCACTGCAAATCTGCTATGGGCTTCCTCAACTAGGTACTGAGATTGTGTAGCCAGCACCCCCCATTGAGTCCCAATGGTTTAGTCGTCAAGAAGGACTGCGGTACCGCAGCTGTACCCACAATCCAGCAGCCTCATCCGTGCACATTGGAGCGCACACTGGACAGTCCTATTGGACGTTGCTGAGCAAAGAGAAGGCAGTACCCAAGAGCACCTCAGGCTGCACGGACTGGGTAGCCCCCACTGTTATGGGCAGTTGCTTTGACGCCATTGGTTATCCCGGATACGAATGTTAATAGCACACGACGGTCAGATCCTAACCCACAGCATGTACACAGCAACGCACAGTTGTGGGAGATCCAGTTGGTGACCGCCATTCACCAACTGTTTTCCTGTTATTCTACTCTGCTTGAAATCATCACGGTGCCTTACAAGCTGATCGATTACAACATTATCAGGCTCCAGCCCGGCTCAGTGTGCAAGCACCAGTTCTGGACAGATACCCGGAAGGCAGATACCTAATTTGGCTAATGGCTACAATAGTAACAGTGTTTTGTTTTGTTTTTAACCTGGGCCGTAATGCAATTGGTTCTGGCCCACAAGCAGGAACTGCCAAAGGGAAGTAACTGTTACAGTTGGTTGGCACACAAAACAGGGATTTCATACCGCCTGAGAAATTGCCATTGTCATTGCTTGCTTTGGGTTAAGCAACGTTTTAGTGATAATACAGCTTTAACACTCACCAGACTCATGTCACTTACAGTCACTCACTTAAAAACTTTAGAACAGCTTGCAGGTGCCCCGGTGAATCCAAATGTGAGAGACCCTTCAGTAAAGCCACAGAAGGTCATGTGAACAAATTTCTAATTTAGTAGTTAATTAGTTAGCTGTTGCTGTCATGGGTTTTCTTGTTAACAGTATGTTTGTAAATGCAGGGTGGAACAGAACCAAGTATACGGGAAAATCCTAGCCCAGGCAGTGCACTGAACTAATGGTGTGGCACTGTTGGGTTCTCTCTGCCACAACTGGCAAATTAAATGATCTAAGAATTTGCTAAATCCAGCTTATAGGGCTCAGCCTGCTCTCGGGCGGGCACCTCTTCTTTGAAAACTTTTTTAAAGATCATATTAGATCTGGTAGATGAGCATAAACGGGAAACAATCAAGGCAATCTCAAAATAGTTAGCATTCATTGTCAGTCTACTCGGAGGAAATTCTACGACCGTGCGTAACTTGATTAATTATACTGTTTCTATCACGTAGCATAAAATAAATAAAAACCCAACCGTTACCGTTTTTAAAGCACAGCAAGTGACTTTCTGCATTCTTTGGGTGTTTTGGAAACAATGAGTTGAAGGATGAACACAGCCTTCACTTATGAAATAACTTCTGTTTATAGTGGGTGGGATGCCAACAGGCCTGAACTGAAAATGTATTGTTTATGGTTCTTTTGAAAATGTTATCGCTTATCGCCTAAAATTCCCAGAAGTGATAGTGTTATCATGTACCCGTTTTGAATTTACCTCTAAAGTGCGTTTCGTTTGTGTTCTCACATACACAATTTTTAAGTCGGTATTCTTTTTTGTTATTATTTCACATGCCAATCAAGGGTCTATGATTCCAGGGACATGTTTTTACTTTCTAATAACAAGTGACATTATGTCAGGGTTTAAATTATTTATTCATGTATTTGGCAGGCTCATTAAACTCACAAGAGTCTGTTATAAACTGCTATGAATGTTCATGACAGGATTTTAAAGTTATTTTGCAGGTTTTATAAAGGTGTTATGAAAGCTGAAAAACCCTTTGATGGTTTCGAGTTTCTGGGTTCAACATCACTCTGCCTCACTCTAGTAACTCTGACCCATAAAAACTGCTTACACTAGAAGGGTTGTAAAATGCATATATTTATATATTTACATCTGATTGATGTGTTACTAATGTGTGGTTGCTGTGTCTCTATTGTGAGGTAGCACAGGTTTGGTTACTTTTTCAGACTATAAACAAGGTGTGGAGCCAGGATTAAAACAGACAGCAGATGCGTGTGAACCAAAAGCTATTCTTAATATACAAATAATGCAGACAAAACATAAAGCGACCAAAATGGCTCTGTTTGAAGAAAAAAAAAGAGAAAAAAACCAGCGAATCAAACGCTTATGCTGATTCAATTATGCCAATTCTGCATAAATTCAGTTTCCTTCACTTCCCTTTCCCCCGCCCAGCCTCTCCAGGTTAGATAAATTGCCCGGCTCGAACATGAACCTCAATCTCATGGGTATTCTACAACGTTACTCCAGACCATAACTCTATTGCTACCCGTGGTTTAATTACAAATGCGATGCGACAATTATTCTACTTAATGTACACTGATATGTAATAGTGGCACGGGAACATTAAATAGAATATACACACAATGTAAGAGAACACATGTTTTTAAACAGTAAATACCCAGAACAGATGTCAGCAATCAGTTTTAGACCAATGTGTTTCCGACTTAAAAAAATCAATAGGTCTGAGCCATCATCAGTCTATAGCCAATTCACGACCAATTAGTAACTATTTAGCTAGTTAGCATTTAATTCGTGTTAATGGTAGAAGACTACTGAATAAATCGTATTTAGCTGGAGACTCAAATAGTATAGTCTCATAAATAAATTTTAAAATACTGTAATTTAAATAATAATAAATATGTTAAAAGACAATCTCTATAATAAGATATAACCTTGAACATAAATAGTTCTATCTATAAAAAAACTATCATAAAGATAAACTTCTGAGTTGGCATACAGGTATCCCTCGATTTACAAAGTTCTAAAATATAGCTTTAACGGGCACACATTTTGTTTTATTGTTTTCTGATATAAATTTGCGTCGTAAGAAAGTCATGTGGAAAATAGTTTTCTTTCAAAAGTTAAAGCTGACTTTTCACTTATCCATGCTTTTGTGACCTGTGTACCGTTTTTTTTTTTTTTTATTCCCTCTGAGAAATTAAATCTGTTCTATGAAAATTCTTTTTTTTTTTAAATAGGCAATAACAAATACGATTTTATTGATTGATTGAAAAAGATGTCTGCTATGGTATACAAACTGGGTTATTTTAAATTTTAATCGTAAGTGTACCACTCTGTGGTGTGCCGCCTGGAACTATGGGAAAAGCCAGGGGACAAGCCCACGGGACAAGCCCACGGGACAAGCCCACAGGACAACATGGGACAAGCCCACGGGACATCCCCTCAGGACAAGCCCACGGGACAAGCCCACAGGACAACATGGGACAAGCCCAGGCCTGCCCCAACACACAAAGTAAGCAGTGGGGCCACGCCCACAACTAGGACCACATTGTGCATTGTGAGTGTGGTTGCCCTGATTGAGCCACACCTGGGTGACTTTACAAGTCTAAGGGATTCTAAAATAGTGAGAGATGTTTAACAGCTGTGCTTTTTGTTTATTTTATAAACTAATAGTCAAAAGATTATTATTTATTATTATTATTATTATTATTGTAGTTATTTTCCTTTTGTTGGTAGTCTGCATGCTGAATAAAAGGTGAAAGAGAACCCTCTATGTCTCTGGCTGCTCCTGAACCAGGTACGCCCCAGCGTGCTGCACCCGTTCATCCTGCCTGCTGTAGATCACTGATGTGTGTCACTGCACTTTTTATGCAAACATTTTGCCCTGGGAGAATTGTCTAGATTTGTGTTTAGTGATGCTTGTTAGGTTCCTTATTTCAAAAATGTTAACAATAGTAGTTTCAAAATGGAATACCTGGGTAACTCTTGAGCGAGCTCTTTTTAAGCCAGTTAAAATGCAACTCATATTTTTTAAGGCCCAGTCAAAATGAAGAAAACATATAGTTTTGAAAATGCATTTAAATCATTCTGCACAATTGAGAAGAAAGGTTTTCATGAAATTCTATACTGCTGATTTAGTTTAAAGTTTAAAACTTGGAGATTAAAAATAGGGAGGCTAGACTGCTCAATTTGTGAAAACCTTCTGGATATTTCCTTTTTGTCTATAAATATGTTTATAGAAATTTCCACTGAAGAGCCGTTCCTTCAGTGAGACTGGACAGATGAGGTTGCCACTCCTCTGTGTAGCATATTTTTACTCTAGATAATTTTCTCCTTACCTTGAAGTGGTGGTAACCTGTCTCATGGTTTGATCACATGCCCTGCACTGCTTTCTATGAGAAGCACAAAGGATTTTTTTGTGGAAAAGGGGATAATGCAGAACTTTTAATCCTTCGCGATGAAAGTATTCACCAAGGTTCTGTAGGGTTCTTTGCATTCCTTCTTTTTTTTCCGAGAACAAGTCCAAAGCTTATATAAAATGGCTGTGCAAGTCATTGTTTGCCGTCTGAAATATAAATTTTGCATAGCTCTTCCATAAAATATTTTATTCGGTCTGGCTGGAGTTTTTATTAAGGCCTTATTTGGCAGGTGAGTGGATCCAGCCTGAAGCCAGGGAAGGAGTGAGGTGCACTCCCAAAGCCCTGGCGCACACTCAGTCAGAAGGGCAGAACCCCATTTTGGCCCTTGTTTTTTTTTATAGCACTGTGAACTTGGGCAGCCGTCACGGGTCTCACGTCATAAAGCCGCACAGACGTTTCCATCAGGGCCGACACCTCTACCGCCTAAATATACCTCTCAAGAATGTTCAGTCGTCGTGAGGTTAAGGAGGGCAGGGCACCAGCGGTCGCCCGCAACTTGGCTGGAAATGCAGCTTGCCTGTTGGCTGGGAGATTCGTGCCAGATGAGTTGCTTTGGCTTGTGGGCGAGCTGCCAGTGACAAGCCGCCTCCCACTGTTTAACGACAATAGATTTACTGCTTCACTCCATACTGCTGTTATATTGTGTAAACAAGGTTAATGCTCCTTTTAATTGAGCACCTGGTGACAGATTGTGACCTTGCCAGTGTGTATACCTGGACTACAATTTCTACACAATGGTAGGTGTCAGTCCAATTCATATTTTCTTATTCACGGCGTTGTCTATGTGGATAGAAGTCATTCTGTCGGTTTATACTACCTAAGGATCTAATTAAAATCCTACCACCCCCCCCCCCACCCCCCAAGGCCTCTATGTCTAAACCTCTGCTAAAAACCTTTCAGACTTTATATGGGGGGGGGGGGCAAGAAATCCAAAGAAATTTTAATTCAGTCTAAATGCAATTTATAAAAATAGATTTTTTTTTATAAATATGTAATATTATTAAATAAAAATATATTATATCATTCATAGACACCACATTAAGTATAAATAATTTCCTCACCTTTTTAAGTGTTTTACGTTAGAAGTGAATTTGGTTTTCAAACTTCTGTCACAAGAGACCCAATTATCCTTGAAGGAATAAGAAAAAGTTAACAGCAGAAATGAAATATAACCGGCCATCCTATTAATCCACAAACGACATTCTAACGTTTGAGCAGTAATCAATCTTTAAATCAGGGTCTTGGAGCGGATCAGCCCTTCGAGTTCAGACCTGAATGCTAACGGTAAATATCATACTACTTAATTTTAGAGAAACAATCTACTTTCCTAAACTTCACAATTAAATAAAGTATTTGAGAAAGTATTTGAGAAAGTATTTGAGAAAGTATATATTTCCAGCAACAATAACACAATCCCCTGCTGATCATACATACAAAACTCATGGCTGATTTTGCAGTTTCCGAACATGCAAGTCTTTTGACATGCGAGAAAAACCGGCACAAACACAGGGAGAACACCATACAGAGCTGGACCTTGAGGTACCAACTTTTATTAATTAATAAATAAGAAACCATGCAGCCCACTAATATGAAAACGATAACAAGGTTAAATAATAGCACTTACATGTTTCTATTTCCACGCATATTTCAGGACATAATTTAGATTTGGATTAAATAAAATTTTGACGATCATTCTGTTTTATACATCAGGGCGAGCAGGCTAATTGTGAGGAAAGGAAGACAACATGGTTGTCAACATATGGTGTCAATAATGAGCCTTTTGTAGTCATAACTTGCAATTTGTAGCCATGAAAAGTGAACCTTTGCCTTTGGTTTTCAAATAGCTTCCATGTGGTGCATTTCTTCAATTACTGCCAAATGTTTGTGCTCGGTTATAAAATTTACAGTTAGCGACTAATACTAAAGAAACAGTGAAAGAAACCCTGCCAGATTAGGTCAACGTTACCTTGTTTCTCACATGGAAACCAGAACTGATTATTTAGCTAGCTCGATAACTTGTTAGCTAACATTAGCTAGCTCAGTTAAGTAATCTGACTGAATTTGGGCCTAAATTACCTGTTCATACAAACTACTGTATATATTTGCATTGTATAGTCTGTGAGTTTAAGCTGCGTTTATATTCAGATACAATAATCATGGACTATCATTAAAAAGCACCACACACAGCAAAAATCTTTTCTTTTTTTTTTGGACCCAGCTCACTTTCTCTGTGTGTTGACCTCTATCTTGCATTAAGTGAAATGATTAACTCTTTCTAAATCTCTGGTCACATGATGTATTTTGTGCTTGGTTGCCTGGATACATGGGGTGGCTCATCTTACCCACAGGCTCGTCTTACCCTGTTCTTCAACCCTGTGTGAGGCTTATCTGCTGTAATGTACTGCAGTTAGTAGGAAGTGGACTGCATTGTTTCAGTAATGGTAGAGTACGGTCGGCCCTGTGGTTACGTTCTCAGAAAATACAATGCAAACAGGTTTAGATTTCAGGCTTATAGAATTCGCTACCTAAATATATCTAATGGAATCAAATGTCATTAAAAATACGTAATATTAAATAAGAGTAGATATCTAAAATAAGTTTAAATAAGAGTCCTACATTATTTATGGGGAAATCCTGACTAAGCTGATAGTATTAGCATCAGTTGCCATATCCTGGCTAACCGACTCTGATCGGTGAAGGCCCAGTGGGCTAGGAAGCTTGGAACATTATTAATAAAACATTATTCACTAGCTAGCTCCTGGTATATAATTCAAAATGAATTAGATAAAGTGGTTAGCTGTGTAGCGATGCTGCACTTGAATTAGCGCGATTTTCGGTGTCGTAGGTGCGACGAAAGGAACCAGAAATGAGAGCTTAACAGAGCATGTAGCTCCGTCACTGACCTCAACACACGCCGTTGATGGAGTTGGGGGGTGGATGCACACACAGAGTAAACCTAGGGTTGCCTGTGAATTCTATTTACATATTGCTGTATGACTTAAGGCATTGTTCTTAACTTGTGAATTCCCCATGTCTTTCCACACTGCATAATCAACCACTGCACAATACATAATGAGGCATGTGCTGAATATCACAGCTGACAATGGAGCCAACACACTACATGTAAGGTAAGAACAGACAAGGGTAAGAAACTGGAAAAACACCAGTGGACATCACCAACTGAATCAAGTTTTGGGCTGTCAGTGATATTTGCCTATTTGTATGCTGTGTAAATGAGTTTGTGTGGCGTTGAAGGGACCGACGTGTTAAAATCCGTTATCTCACAACATTAACGCACTAACTATAAAGACGAGGGCTGTGCGGATTGCAGGGAAAAGTAATTTATTGCACTAGTGTTTCCAAACTACAAAAAACTACAATGGTGTTTTTGCAGTGTCCCTAGAACCTGTTTATTAAGCAAGGAGGCATTTTCACTGATTGGGGTTCACTTTTGAATGTATTGGTCTAAAGGTATAGTAACCGGTAGCCATCTTAGTTTAAAGCGGTGAACGTAATGCAGCAGAGTAGACTAATAGCCAAATTGGACACACACGATCAGCTGAGGAAGAAAATCCCGCCACTATGTTACACAGGTACATGTCGCATGTAAAACACACCTGGCTGAAAGGCTGATGTACTTCACTCCGCATGTGACCGTAATGTTTCCTGCAAGGTTGTAGGCAAACGAAGGCCTAGCCTTTGGCCTGTCCAAGTAAATGTGGCAGTGTTAATGAGACCACCGCCCTCCCTGCTTCCAGCACACTCTGTCATCTCCTTGACTCCTCCCCCTCCTCTCCCTCCTCCAACAGTGGCCCTTCACACAGCTCAGCTGACCAATGATGGCTTCGCACCAGCTGGCCTCCTTTTCCCATACGTTCCTCTCTTTAACTGCTCCAGATGACAGAGGTGTCATGTGATCACAAGTACTGGGCTCAGTGAACTACCTGCCTATGCTGAGGAAACTGCCATTCATTTAAACCATCAATCAAACCATCAATATCAAATAAATGATTAGACCACTCAACACAATCCACAATTTTTATAGTTATTAATTTTTTGAGGAAATAAATAAGTATTGAAAATGCATTGGAAAAAAAAGGCTTAAAGTCTAGCTGGGAGTTTAATAGCGTTGCTAAAGTGTTCAACATATTTGGGATAAAATAAAAACTGTGCACAGAACCAAGAGCCTTATTTTAAAATTTTTAAAAATACAAAACAATAATACATTCTTGAGCATTTTATAATAACTCTAAGACACCAGCGATGAGTCCAGTGTAGAGACTGGGGGAGAAATTAGTTTGAAGAGACTGGTCCACCCTAGGGGCTGGCAATAGTGCCCCTGGTGGCGATGTTAAACATTAGGTCAAGATTAACAGGTCTGTGTGCATTCTCTGAATATCTCAGGTCATACCCAGGGAGTTTACTTACATAAATTAGAAAATACGTTATATCACAAATCATGCTTCGATGAGTTAATGCAATTGCGTGTTTTTTAAGGACTGATTTTGAGGACTGAATATTTGCGGATGTAATGTACTGACGGCTCTGGTACTAGCCCAAAAACAACGCAAAAAACGACTCCAGGAATGAACTTCCATCACAAGAAAAACTGTTGGAAATATTAAAAACCCAGGAAAATACCAGCCACTTCACTTCCCATATGCATGTGTACAGCTGAATTGTACTGTATTTAACATACGTAAAGATTTCACTTACTTATCAATTACCATTACCATGGCGGAGGTGTATAGCCTCAAATCTTTAGCTTAACACATCTTGGAGTTTGAGTCACAGAATGTTAAGACATTGTAAATAACATTAATTCTGAAAATGTGGTGTGTATATCTGGTAAAGTCTTTTTGCAGGTCAAGTGGAAATCCGAAGGCGGTGGTTGGCTGAGAAAAGGAGCAACAGGCTGTGATTTGTCGAGTAATATGTTCTGTGGTCTAAATGTTTGCAGTTGTAATGCACCTTACGGCTCTGGTATCTTGCACTTAAATTGGCTACTTCCCAATTTAAAGTAAGACTCATGCTAAATCCTCATCCAAGGTAATCCTCTGCATCCTTTAATCTGAATTTCCTTCCTCTTTGGAGGAGCGATTTGCAGCGCCTGTTCGAGAGGTGTGAGGAGCCCATCGAAGAGATCCTTCATTTTCATGGCCTTTTTCGATGATTAG
>JAOVYW010000017.1:2730412-2742727 GCA_025775045.1 Hiodon tergisus
ACACACACACACACACACACACACACACACTCCCCCCCCTCTCTCTCTCTCTTTTGTGCCCAGACTCAGCATGGTACCAGTAGTAATCACTGTTGGACACAATTTCAGGGGCAATTTAAAGACAATTTATTATCTTTGGGAAAAACAAACGCAAAGCCCAACCTTTGTTGTTTTTTTTCAATCTATTTAATAGACTTTTAAATACCGCCCAATTGTCTATCTGTAGAGATCTATAGAGTTTCAAACAGAATTGCACCTCAGTATACTGTTCATTCATACAGGCATGCAAAACAACTCTTAAAACATTCACAAATAACCATTTTTACAGTCTAAAGAGAACAGTCGGACACCTAAAATGTGACTCATAGAATTAATTTAAGTTCATATTGTATTTTATTTCAGTTTTTCCCCCTTGGATTATGTCATTTTTTGGGTAAACAATTTCATGCAGTCTATCACAGTAATAATTTGCCCTTTAATACTAAGTGTATGTGATAACTGACATGAATCCCTGCATGGACGCAGAAATGACGCTATTGCATAACTGATAATAGAAAACTTGACTGATCGCTGTTTACTCCACAGGAATAATGAGTCGGCCGCTGGGGGAGTGGACGAGCCCACGGGGTAGAAAAAATATCATCAATGTAAACATTCTCACCAGGATGTCAGGTATTATTAATAACTAATCACAAATGAGCAGCCAACAAATAGAGTTTTTTAGTGGCACTACGCCTCATTTAACCAGTGCCAGAACAACCCCTTGTCATCATTAGCCCAAACACTTTTCCAGCAGAATCCTTTCCTATTGTTTACAGACAAAGGTACGAGTGTGTGATTGGGGACCTTATTTGCTTTGCAACCTGTGGATTTATTTATCCTAAAATTAGCAAGCAATGAACTGGAAACAGCAGAAGGAATATAAATTACCATGAGAATGAAATTGCTGGGTTATGCAGATAAATTTTATTCTGTGTGACATGGAGAGGTATATCCCCACAAAGGCTGCTATAGATGTAAATTAAATATGATTTTTTTGGCCAGTGTTTGATTGTTATTTGTTATTGCTATCATTAATATTACCGTTACCATTATTATTACAGTGATTACCATTGCTGTCGCCATCACGTTGAAGAGTAATAATAATAACAATAACGAGAAAGGGACAAATTGTGATTTTTGAAATATGCCATAAGAACAGACTAATTTTAAGAAACTTTGGATTTCACTTCTTCCTTAATGTGACTTTCAGTTCCCATCGCTGTAGACATACTGCCTCAAACCAGGGAGTCCTGAGAGCTCGGCGGCTACTGAGAAAGATTATTCCAATGATTGGCTGCCAGCTTCTCCTCATATCATTTCTAATAAATACATCCATTAATTAATTAATAAAACCTACGGACCACGTCCACGTTAATGGATGTTTTGGAAGGTTCTGTCTCAATTTTGGATGGCAGTCTCAGTTTAATATTAATTTCAATGCTAATTACCACAATTTTTCATCTTTAAAAGACGTCCTAAACTCAACACCTTATAATATTATATGTGAGATTATAGTGTAAAATAGATCTTATAGATTTTGGTGGTTTATGAATGAGTCTGGATTGTTTATGCCTGATTTACAGATAAAATGTGCAAACTTGCCCAGAAACGATAAAAATGATCTGCCAAGGGGAACTGTTTCGAAAACCACGACGACATACAGAACAAATGGGAAATTGCTAGTGGAAGCCCACCAACGGGGATTGACGTACTCTCAAAAACCAACAGAAAACAACTGCCACAAAAATGACTATACAGCAGGATCTACACCTCAACAAAAACTGGACTCATCAGTTGAGATTTTTGATTGCGCTGCCATTCGGTAAGTTGCTTGTTACCAACACATAACGCATAACTCGGTGTAATTACCACAGAACATGGACTATCTAAAAGCCATCAAAGATAGTAACATAAATAGATACATCTGAACTGGTTTATGTTTGGAGAATTCCAAGTGAACCCTTCAACCCACACTGCCTGTTCCTAATGGTTAAAACTGGTGGTGGATCTTTTGTTACATGGGCAGCAATCTCATGGGAGTCATTGGGTCTGATTATTAATCTCCATAGTGGAATTATGGTCACGGAATATGAAGCCTTTTCAGGGCACCAGATGCACCCCCTTGAAGCAGATTTTAGTGTGGTTTCATGAACGTGGTCCAATATCCCTTCATGATTGTGGTCCAATAACCTTTCATGAACATGGTCCAATATCCCACTAGGAACAGTTCAAAGCTTGCATTCCAAGATGAACCGAAACTGTTCTGAAGTCGATGGTCAGTACAACATCTTATTAGTTACCAAATTGTCATATATTGCTTGATGTTTTCATTATTTTGTCTACCCTCTGTACCTTCGTTACCTGATATTTCACTCTTGCCATAAAACACTGAAACAATTCCAGACTGCTGTGTTGAAAGAATTAATATAACGGCACAAAACCCAGTTATTCTTGCATTTAAAATGTACAAATACCCTTTGCACCTAGTGGCTAAGCCACCATCAAACAGTGCTCTAAGCTCAATTTAAAAAGCCATTAGCTGGACCAGACTTAATTTGATTAATTTTGATTAATTCTATCAAGTTTCAAACTTTCAAACTTCTGAGGCACTCTTCCATTGAGAAGCAGCCTTCCATCACTTACAGTGGGAGAATTCTTAGTGTTTTTATAGCTGCTGGCTTTCTACAATTCACATCAGGCGAATTGACCTCTCAGCAAGAAGTCAACGGCCATTCCCAAGACAACCGTGTTTGAGATTTGATTTATTGTGTTGGAAAATTAATGGGGGATTACAAAGTTTACCAGACTTCAGATGTCTATGAGCAGACTCTGTTTGGACTGCTGGTAGCAATTTTGATCAACAAACTGCAGAAGACCGTTTTACAACTACAAAGGAAGTCAAATAGGTATCACGCACCTCTCTGTTATGGTTGGCTTAAAAATACATTTTAAAAGTTTGTTCATTTAAACAAAACCAAATCATGAAACATACAGCTATGGTTAACAGTTACACAATGTTTCTATTACCATTAACATAAAAATGGCTGATTTGAAACCATATGGGTTTTTTTTTAAATCGACTTATTTGGTATTTAAAACTGCCTTTGAAATATTTGATTTTAAGAATAATGGTTGGTCCTCACAACGGATTTCGCAATTATTTAATAGGAAAAAAATTAACGGCCTGAATTATAATTTGCAGTCAAATATGCTTTTCTCCTTCAGAGTAGGGCCAGAACAACATGAAAAGTTATGAAGACACAGGGTAGTGTTCTTCATCATTTCTTTAGTGTAACACGACCAATGGGTTTAAGTTGTGCATCCCGGAACAACTCAGTTAGTGTTTTATCTACAGATTGTTACCATGGCAGCCTGGCACAGAAATGTCCTCTCTTCCTCCCTTTCCTCATCAGTGGCAGATCACTGAACTCAAATGAACTGGAAAAGCCAAAGATTTTTTGGAATCCTCCCTCGATGGTAAGTAAACCCATTAAAAGGAGGAAGCAATTTCTAATTTATATCATGTTTCTGGCTGCCTTCTAAACAACTTGGCTAAACTAAATTCAGAGCCAAAAATTGATAAATATGTATTTTGACTGGTAGAACATTTTAATTCAGCCTCAGCTAGTTATATTTATGCTAGCCTTTTTCGTTGTTGCATAGGGGATATTTGTATTGTAATACTGTTTGCATATTTAGTATACACTCTCATTCACGTGATTTTTACCGGGAAAAAATAATCATATGAGAGAATCCAAGAAAATGTTATTCTGTGGACCCTCTGCATCACTGAAAAGCCAACTGAAATTTAAGTCATTCCTTTATGTAACAACACAGTTCAATCATCTCACATTTCATGTTTCCTACCGAAATATGGTGTAGAATAAATTGTGGATATTTAGTTGAGTGTATTGCATTTTAAATGCATTTCCTTTGAAAGCACATTTCACCTGAGTGGAAATATGCTCCTGGGTACAGCACCACAAAAATGCAGATGTGATGGTGAGTTCAAATATTTATTCTACAGATTTGTTCTACAATGCCCTGATTAGTTTTTTAGCAGAATACTAATTGGCTTAAATGTACAAATGCTTTACAGACATCATTAAAAGCAGTTCACAATTTTTTGTAGAATTGATCTAATAGTGTCAGCCTCTATATTTGTCAAAAATAAGATTTTAGGTTGTCCAGTACAATAACCACTGGCATATCCCCTCCTGTATATGACCAGGCTCTGGTAATCTTTGTTTAAAATCTGAGTAAACTCAGAGGTGAAATCCTTTAACCTTCTGCCTTTACTCACTTTTTAAACTGGCCACTTCACCAAAGTCTTCAAGGATTCAAGGATTCTCCAGGTTACGTGATATAAACAACATTCATAAAATATTAATCCGGTACTCTAAGTTACTAAAACATTAAAAAGTAAGCTGAAAAAGTACAAAATGATTTCCAAATGGAACAATCATAGAAACAAAAGAATGCCAACATATTTAGAAAATTGTAAATCTATGACTTTATCTGTAATCCTTTAAATGTGAAATTATTTATTTAGTTTTTGCCACATTGAGGTGAGGAATTTGTGTCTGAAAGCCCATCTTTGGACAAGGTGTTCCACCCAAAGCATAGACTTTGAAGTGTTTCTTAGGACCTGGGGGAGTCAGTTCAAGTCATGGAATGCAGAGGGAGGCTTGTAAATTAGGGCCCCTAATGAAAACTCTCTGGTGTCCTACTGGAGTAATCATCTGGTTAAAATCAACCAGTAATTCCCCTAATTTCACTACCCCTCTCCCGTCTCTCAACGCCTAATTTAGGAGTAAAGTATATGTTCTGCTTGACACACCTGCATTTTAACCTCCACAATTGTAATCTGGCTCCACAAACAACAATTATTATTATTTTTGCTTGCCTTAGGATGGTTTTCACTTAAAGGTACAGATTTCAGATGAGTATCTACCCTGTTTAATTGTTTTATCCAGAACGTTGAAATTAACTATTGTCAGTATCAAGGCCCTTGGTCTGATGTTGCGTGATAATGCATTAATAAATTGTTGTTTCAGACAGGATTTAATAGATGTATAATAAAATATGGCGTACAGTCCAAAAGTGGCCAAAGCTAAAAGCTTTTAATAGTGATTTAGTTTAAGATTAAATTAACTTATTTTTTTAACACTACATATAATTGGTTTGTTTAAAAGCATGCTTTAGTCAGTTCAGTGTTATATAGTCCAGGGAGTTTTTATCAGCAACTGATCAGAAAGATTAAAACTCTTCAATGCACAAGAGTTGCAGTGTAGAACCTGAAAAACCTGCAGGCATATAATTCAGACAACATTTCAAAACATTCAGCCAAGGCCGTAAATTATCAGACATCAGGCACGCTCAGAAAATACAAGGACATATCTAAACTTTTAAAAGCTTTCCTTTCTGAAGAGATTGCTCCTTTCCTTCAAGTTATTCAACCTCTCACCCACCGGGCCCCTGGAGGTGACCTTTGACCCCACGGCATTTGCTTAAAATGTGTCTGCCGATTTGACCTGAAATCTGCAAGACATTAAAAGTGCAGAAGAGGGAAAGGGAACGCAGTGGCCTGAATACTTGCTCAGCTATTAGTTCTCTGATAGAGTTTTACAAGGGTCAAATGGAGAAAGGGAGTAATGCGGGTTATTTAGAAATCCTTGCGCTCTGTGAACTTTTAACGATGTGAAAAATAACCTTTCTGGACAAGTAAGGCTTTTGTAAAAATTATTTAGATGCTGGGCAGAACAATACTAATGTAAGAAAGACGTACAATTAACACGTTGTGATTTCAGCAGGTAATCATTCAGGCTCGACAGGCAGTGAGGAACTGCGTAAGCATTGAGCACCTGAAGAGTACCTTCACTGTTACCTCCATTTGTTTTATACCTTCTTTATTAAAAGGAGAGGTCAACAATAACTGTGACTCCAGTGGGTAAAGGAGGTCTGTGTCATTGACTTTCACTGAAGGACTCTAAAATGCATGTTCAGGGTCGACACGTACAGGTTGAAATGATTTCTAATAAAAACAAAATAACAACAACGACGACGACGATGATAATAATAATAATAATAATAATCTCAACATTAAAACCTAAAAAGTAATTGAGTCCTGTGCAAGGTTTGTATTTTACCTTTAATTTAACACCATTCCAAGTAGGTCATCGTGTATGGGTATGGGGTAATACCAGCATCAGGCAATTTTTATTAAAACGTGATGAAATAATGAGAATAAAATGCTCAGGCGGTATGGTGTTCCTCTGAGCTTTCCATTTTTTACTCTGTTGGATTTCTTTGTTTTGTCTGTTCCTCCTTTGCTCGTTTGTCGTTTAGAAAGTGAGTTGTGGAAGGGTGGCGGTAACTTGAGGCGCTGATGTATAGGACAGTTGCTTGTGTCTGCTGAAAGCTTTTGTTTCCTGGGTCCCCATTCATCACAAAGCCTTTGGTGGTAGGGAAAAAAAGAAGGGATCTGACCTGGGTCTGAGCCCTCTGACCTCTCCAGGGTCAAGGGTCAGATTTCCAGCAACTGTGCAAGCGCCGTTCCTTGACCATAGGTCCTCACCGCAGAATAGTCAGGCAAATGATATGAATGGAAGGGGACGGTGGGAAAATTTCGTAATTTATAGTTGGGAGTTTGAGAGTCTATTACAAAGGGGCAATCCTGGATCAGCTGACAAGTAAGGTCAGAGGTGCTGTTTGGGCCCAATATCATGACCGTGTTACAGTAACATCTGTGTATTAAGAGACTTCTGGAACCTAAAGTTTTTGACCCCCAGGAATTGACATGGACAAAATGAGATTTAAGTTTGTTGGTTTCATGTCAATGGCCGATGTTTGACTGAACTCTTAAATAGTGGCTCAATCAAAGTAAAAAACATGCTCTCCTAAATGTGTTCTTGACAGTGTAGGTCAGGATTATTTTGTGTTATATGGGAGCAATGTTTTCTTGAAATGTTTAAAATGTTTTTGCATTTTTGGCATCTCTTTAAATAAAAAATGTATCTTTGTTTAGGATGATTTGAGTTCAGTGGGATTGCGATTCTTTCTGTTAAAATAAGACTTGCCTTAGCCTTTGCAAAAGATGAGATTTAGTAAATGTCAATCTCATTATAAAAAATAAAAAAAATGATTACATGAACATGTTTGATGTCAGCTTATCGGCATTCAAGGAAGGACCCAAGGAGAACGTGTTTGATAGCTGTCACAACTTCAACAGCCGTGTATTATGTTGCGTTAGTGTTTTTTTTTATTTTTTTTATTTTTATTGTCTGTGTATCTGGGAATATCCGTGATGCACACTGGGATTTTGACACACTTTTTGCACACTGGGATTTTGAGCATCCTGTACAGTTTTTTTCCCTCTCACTGTCACTCACGAGGGTCCACATGAAAGTGCCCCAGCAAGCCTTCAGCCTCGGGGACAGCCATTAATTCAATTGCTCTCTGTGGACCCATTGGTGTTTGGTGGTTGTAAGGGTTGCCACACATTTGACCCAAGGACAGAAATCCAGTACTGACCAGCTGCTCTTTGCAGCCTTTGCACAGACCCTGGGAAGAGAGCCCTAATTAGCGTCCCACACCCATAAACTTGCCTGGCACCGAATGCTCTCAGGCAACATTGATTTGGCTGATGCGTTTGATGCGTTTGATATTGCGTTTTGAGGCTGAATGTGCCTGATATGTTCAGCTCTTCGAATAAAGTATAAAATATTCTCCACAATGTTGTGACTGTGGAATCTTTATTGTTCATATTGTAAAGATAAGTGTTAGAGGACTGTACAATGTCTGATCACTTATTTCGCTGTTGTTAAATATGAATCTGTAAAGCAATATGAAAATTTATTTTGCCTAGGTAATCATCTTTGCTATAAAAACTGCAAATTATACCTTCACTGTATGGAAACACATTGTGACGGACAGCATGTATAATAGCTGAAGTTTCAAAGTAAGTGGGTCTGCCCTATCAGATTATGCCGGCAGATATTTTTCTCATCGGTTTTTACCCTCCTGCATTTTCCTTCCACTTAGTGTACCTCCCTAATAAACATTGAGGCCAATTTTCCAGTACATTAACCCAAAAGATCCTTAATACACAACAGTTTTATGCAAAGAGGGCTGCAAGGCCCAGCACAAGACGGATGAGTCTGCTGAGTAGCGGTGGACCCTTTTCCCACTGTCCTGGTCTCGTACCGGGACAAAGACCTCATTGAGTGCAAAGGCTGACATCAGCCTCATAAACTAGTTGCGGTGACAAAGACACTGACATTTTAAAGTACCAGCTACTGCTCTTTTCTATCTGGCCACAGAGGACGTCAGGAATGGCCTGATCACTAACCGAAATCTTTTCTGCAATATTAGGACAAAAGGTTATAAGATTATTCTTGTCAGTAGGAATTCTCTCTCTCAATTCTCTTTCCAAAGAGATTTCCTCATGGCCTGTTAGACTCCATTTCCCAGACCAGCACGGCGATCTTCTCCCATGCCTACCCCCCCCCCAGCACGCCTCCTGAGCTGAAGGCTTAACACCTTGTCCTAATGAGGCGATTTGATTTTTCTTTTTCTTCCGAGCACTTCAGAAACAAGTCTCCCGTTTTAATTGGGGGAGTTTAGGCAGTATGCGAATGGCCAGTAAAGGAGTGAAAGCAAAGTAAGTATTGCCTTTTGTGAAAGTTTAAGAGGGATACGCATGTGTCCTCATCTGACAATGTTACGAATGACAGAATTGCATTTACTACGTCTCGGGTGTGGTTGCCCTGGCAGTTAAATACATATTTCAATTAATCCTTTAAACATTTTCAGATACCCAGAAGCGGTCAGAAATCCCAATGTTTTAGGCTTTAATCAGTGAGTAACCCTTCTCTTATGGCGCTAATTTTGAACACATTCAGTTTATGTGCATTATGATTCGTGGAAATACAATTTATCCAATTGTAAATATATAGATTTGAATTATTAGGTAAGTGTCAGTAGAGGAGAACACAGGCCTATTAGATGCTCGTAAAAGGAATCAAAATACCTGTTAAAATTTGATAAACAATTCTATCAACATTTTCAACGATTATGATGAATGCTTGAATTTTTCAAATTAAATATTACTAAATACAATTACTTTTACACCAACACAAACTTTTGCTTAATTATTTTGACTACTAGATTTTATTGATAAATTTAAAGGCGAGACGTGGACTGCCCCTTGAGTTTATTGCTGAGCTTTTAACCACTTATGTGATGGCCTCCTTAAATCCTCTAAGAGGATCCTCTGACTAGACTTGAATCAATCTCTGACTCTTTGAACGGCCCTGCTCTCTGGGACTGTCTCCCAGATGATATAAAAGCTTCTAAGTCTGCTTATTTTTAAAACCATTTGAAAAACACGTTTTATTAAGGCATGTTATTAATGTCTATGCTCATGTTTTTAGTCTCATACTTTATTTTATTTTAAAATGAGGCTGTCTGATTGGGGGATACATGCCACACCCACAAAATAAATTAGGCTGTCTGATTGGGGGATACATGCCACACCCACAAAATAAATTAGGCGTCGATTGTAAACTAAGTCTACTAATTGGACAAAAAGCGTGTATTCCTGTCCTACACAGCAATGTCTGGGAAGGAGGATTCTTTCCCCCCCCCATTCACTTAGTTAGCTTAAGTCTTTCAATTGATTATTATTATTCTTAGTAGTCATAGTAACTGCACATACTATAAAAAATAATAATTTTTAGGGAACCAAACTCCTACGGTCCAACCAACTAAAATCAAACAGTAATTTCAAGAAGGAGAACAGTGTTTGTAAACTCTTTCAGTCATACGTCAGGCCATTCTTGACTGAAGTGCGGGTTTATATAGAACTTCCAGGTGGTTTTATTGACTACTGTGAATTCCATCATGTCCGCTCTGCAGTACCTGGCTGGTCTCGCGGGGAGCTCCATTAGCTGAATATTAGGTGCAGTTATTTGGAAGGGTCATTTCTGTAAGCCTTTGCTGTCTCCTGAGCATTAGGGTAGACAGTGAAAGGTTTCAAACACTAAATAAAAAGCGATCTCCAAACGAAGTGTACACACACCTGTCAGGGGAAAAAAAAGAGAACTCTGTAATTTACTTAATGGAACGTGCAAGGTCAGATCCTATGTAAACAAATATGTGCTGATGGATAGTGCATTGTTTAAGCAAAGATTATATAGATGTATAGCAGCAGTACACTCAAACATTGTGAACCCTGACTTTTGAGTATACACGATACGATTCATGATAATCTATATCGTAATTTATCCGTATTCCTTACATAAAGCTAAAAAAATATTTTTAAATGTTTTAACATTTTGCTTGGCAAATTTTATTTGACAGAGTCACTTAAACAGCTTATCCTTTTTTATCCACTTATTAAAATCCGTGCTCAATAATAATACCAGAGTTCCCCACCTTTGAGCAGAATATACAACCCCTGGTCCTTAGCGTTACGACATCTACTTAAACTCCCCTTAAACAGGACAGAAATACGTAACAATAAAATAACAATAAAAATAAATAAATAAAAACAGAGAATTGATTTAGATGGATGAGAAGGTTCAGCTGGAGGAGTGGTGAGTCGCATGGCCGAGGCGAGACTCCAGCCAGAGAGAGGCGGGACTCCAGCCAGAGAGAGGCGGGACTCCAGCCAGAGAGAGGCGAGACTCAAGCCAGAGAGAGGCGTGACTCAATCCAGAGAGAGGCGGGACTCAATCCAGAGAGAGGCGGGACTCAAGTGTCTGGAAAGAGGCGGGACTCCAGCCAGAGAGAGGCGGGACTCCAGCCGGAGAGAGGCGGGACTCAAGCCGGAGAGAGGCGGGACTCAAGCCAGAGAGAGGCGGGACTCAAGTGTCTGGAAAGAGGCGGGACTCAAGTGTCTGGAAAGAGGCGGGACTCAGCCACGTAGTAGCAGTGAGGCGCTGGGGTGGTGATGTACATACTTTGTACAGCAGACTAGAGTGAGGAGTGTGCTGCAGTGCACATTTTGACCTTGGGGCTAGTGATTTGTACTTAAAAATAAATAACTACAAGACTAATATTGAAGTAGATACAAAAGGCTCTTTGTTATTGGAAATTTCCCATTGGCCAAGGAGACACTGTACCCAAACTTAGCATAAGTATATGCTTGAAGCATGGTTCAGTACATTATATGATTACTGTAATGATCTATGGAAGTTCTATGAAGCGTTAGTGTCTTTGCACTTTTAGATTTATAAAAAAAAGAAAATACCTTTGAAATACTCAATATAAGATTTAAGGTGTTATTCTCAAGAATCACTTTGTCTCACGCTAAATTAAAGTTAACTAAAAATGTATATGCCTGTGATGACCTGGATTTAAACAACTGAAGTCTCCAATTGTGTCCAGCCTGGAGCTTCAGATCCGTGCCAGTGCTGTTTGATGAGGAACGTGTGGTGACAGTTGTTGCTGGAATGGCCTTGTGTCTTAACTCCTAGTGGGGATACAGCTGCCTCACACAGCTAACCTCTGGGACAATGTGAATTGAATATGTGTTTGGACAGGTCTGAGGTCAGTGCATTGTAAGCGACAGGGGTCAATGATGGCTGTCAGACACTGGAAATGAGGCAGAAAAATAACATTTTCCATTCCCTTTTGATATTTTTTGTTATTATTATTATTAATTACCCCATATTTTATAAGCGAGAGTTAGGAAGTTTTTAAAAATGTCTGATCCCTCTGGAATTAAACTGTTCGATCTTTCTCAAATTTCATGTTCAACTTTCAAGTTAAAGTGGATGCTTCCCAGTTTCTGCATGTAGGCCCTTTATCCCTGCAGGTCGCCCTCTTACAGAATTTAAGAAATTAATCACTTAGAAATATGAAGCCATTAAACCGATAAAAATGTTTAAAAAAGGGGACAAAAATATAAGAAGCCATGATCCGTTGCTCTGTATGATAAAAAACCAAACACCTCGGCTCGGTGACGTCGTATGAAAATGAGTCACCTCCCCGTGTCACCTCTTCAGCTGCAGAGCATTAGCCAGAATTTGATTCAAGCACCCAGCTGCCCCCTTGTTCCTTAGGTGAAGTTCTCCACTGCACTTCTGTCACCTCATTCACCCATGCACAATCGATCCCTCATATTTATTTTTTAAAAACGGCTTCAAGGTCTAGAGATTAGCACTCCGGTCAGCTGGTTCACATGTGCCCTTCTCGGCTAAGTTTAAACACCGCGAGGGTGACGATGGATGCACTGTTGGGGGGGGGGGGGGGGGGAATTTTTAATAA
>JAOVYW010000017.1:2816763-2833963 GCA_025775045.1 Hiodon tergisus
AAAGCATGAAGAAAAAAAATCCTCTCGGTCTGAAGTTTACACATGCAGTAAACATACTGTTCACAATCATCAAAGCATGAAGAAAAAAAATCCTCTCGGTCTGAAGTTTACACATGCAGTAAACATACTGTTCACAATCATCAAAGCACGAAGAAAAAAAAATCCTCAGTCTGAAGTTTACACATGCAGTAAACATACTGCTCACAATCATCAAAGCATGAAGAAAAAAATCCTCAGTCTGAAGTTTACACATGCAGTAAACATACTGCTCACAATCGTCAAAGCATGAAGAAAAAAATAACAGCAAGAAACAATGAAGATTTTTTTCACTCCTGTTACTTTTGTTTTTTTTCTTCCTTTGTGCTAGATAGCAGCACTTTGTCGTTTTTTTAACTGACAGTGACCGAAGGTAACATAAAGGGTAACATCGCACGGACCTCTTGTAATTGTAAAAATCTTTGGCGATTATAAATTCTGGTCAAAGTCAAAAATGTAAAAAATTAATAATTTCATTGAAAATGTGTCTAAAATTTGTAATTTAATTAAACAGCCAGCCATGTAAAGGATAATAATGTTACTGACGTGGATTTACAAAGGCGCTTGATT
The DNA here is from genome assembly GCA_025775045.1 of Hiodon tergisus. Lineage (NCBI taxonomy): Eukaryota > Metazoa > Chordata > Actinopteri > Hiodontiformes > Hiodontidae > Hiodon > Hiodon tergisus. The sequence continues at coordinate 2,817,370 of JAOVYW010000017.1, forward strand.
TTCAATTAAAAACTATACGCGCAAATTAATTTATTGCCAAGTAATTTTTTAGAAAACTACATTTTGTCATTTCTAAAGAGCCAATCTGGGAAACTAACCAAGGAAGAATAAATCAAGTCCTTTATATGTTATGAGGAACGGACTCCACTAGCTTAAGACGCTGTTCTCAGATGCAGCCCTTAAGTACATTAAAACATCAATTACTCATTATAATTTATGGTGCATATTTTTCCTATTAGCCAGCTCACTCTCACTGGATGGTCTAATAATTCATAGAGAACCATGGCTTGAAATACAATTGGCTTACTCAACACTTGCTCAAACATGTTTTCTAAGTGATTAAAGAATTTGCTAAGATAATATTCAGGAGAAAAAAGAATTTCAGTTCTCTTTTTAGTTACGGTTATGTTGTAAAAAAACAACAAAAAAAACATAATATTCGTAATCACTATTTTACAAAAAGTACAATTTATCAGGCAAACTTTTAAAAAAACTAGACTCATAAAAATCCTATTGCCACATACGCACAGAAAATATCATCATTGACCATATTGTCAATGTTAATATTACCAAATATTAACGCTGCTACCAATCATTCTGCTGTTTTCCACATGTTCACCCTCTCCTCCATAAACCTGTAAACTGTAAAATATTAACCTACATAAATATTGTGTAAAATATAGCCGTCATAATCTGACACATTGCACATCCAGGAGAAAACAATCTCTAGATGCCCCTTGTTGGTCAGACGACAAGGAGACGTGACAAAGAACCAGAGTGTGAAGAAGAAGAAGGGAAAATAACTGGATCAATACCGCTCGGGGAAAAGAAGTAGGAAAGGTTATTTACTTGACATTGATCTGTTGCTACAGCAGCCCAACCAACCCTGGTTCTCTTTTGTTAACCTTTAAGCCCGAGTGTACTCACAAACGATGAGGGTGTGGACTAACAGGTGTAAATTATGGATCGAAGGAGGTCACGGAACCTCCGTCACTGCCTGATGCCTGTGCAGTAACAACCCCCGAAGAAATTCAAACATCAATAGGGGTAATAAGGACAAATTTATCAAGCCTGGGTTTAATCTCACTCTGAGGCCTAACACTGTTCTGCGTAGCTAGCTCTGGCTGAGTTTCAATTGATTTAGACAACCTTTCCCCATAATGGATGATCAAATCTGACATGGCATATTTATTTCTGCAGTAACCACTTTCCAGAAGAAGGCAACAACTTCAGTCGCGGTAATGCAAGAAAAAATAAATAGATTTACATGATCGCCATTGGCTCCGGCATGCATTTTTATTTGATTGTTAGGAGATCAAAGACGTCCTGTCTCATAAACCATCACGTGTTTGTTTCTAGGGGGATCTATGTGGTAAAGAGATGATTGAGGAAGGTGTAAGTCGGTAAAGTGGGTAATGTGGCCAAATTAGATTTCAATTGTCAGTGTCACCCGAGAGCCATTTTGTTTTCGAGTAATGGAAAAAGGCGCCTACCCCTTGCTCACTTAACTTCCTAGTGAAATAATCTAGATATAGGCCTGAGATCGGGCGATTTCTTGAACCCGTTTCAAGAACACAGTTTTTAACGCGTTACCATATTCTGAGATGAAAACAAAATTTTCATAAAATGTTATCTTTCTTTGAATCACCTACAAAATCCATTCCTCATAAATCATAATATATTTTGCAAATATGATCCTCACAATAGTTGAAAGTCCACAAAATTGTCACGGTTCATCTTTACCTCTTTTGTTACTCTGTCATGTTTTCAAAAAAAAATGATTCACCTTACATTACACTAACTCATGTGCACCGTTTCGTTCATTCTGGGTTTTCATTCGCCCTGCACCTCCCAACTTGGGTTTTGTTTTCCTCATAACCCCGTCACAAAGGTTTTGTCGTTGGGAGTCATTGTACTTTACAGTGTTTTCATGTACTCCATTCCACGTGTGATTAAAGATCACGTTTAGTTTGAACTTTGACTAAGTCTCCTTGCTGTGCCTCGAAAGCCGTGTCTGGCCGGGTCTTGGTCCACGTGGGAGCTACCCATTGGTTCATCCCTGCTCTGGTGCCCCTCATCTCGTGACAATAATAGTCTAAAAATGCCCCTTTCCCATGAAAGAATTCTCCTATATTGGCTACTAGTCATCTTCAACTCCCCCCCCCAGTCAGTTAAAGTCAGTTTGTTTCAATGAATTTAGATGAATATACTTCTAAGTCTAGATTTAAAAAATGTGTATATATATATAACAAAGAGGTTCAATTCAACGTATACATAGCAACTTAATTAATATAATCATATCAATGTGTGTACAAAAGTCACATACAATACAAAGTCTCATGATTAAAGTTTTTCAAAGTGCAATGCTAACCCCAAACATTGTCCCAACATTAAACAGTTAGACCGTTTTATTGATGGCGAGGTGCACTTTGACAGTTAAAATACCAACATTGATCCCTGGGCCAGAAGCCACGTCCATACTGACCCCACTGCTGTTGGCCAGTTGTCTGTCTGGCTCTTTCCCAACAATGGCTTCTCTACATCCATCATGTTTCTATTCGGGAGGAATACGGCACCAACCTGATGCAGTGCTCTGGGAACTCTTTATCCTTCCATATGCTAGATCGTGTAAGCTGATGCATCTTGCCAAATCTTGCCTGGTGCCAGTGAAAGACACATGTTTCTGGAGAGCTAGCCTGGCAACTGGTCAACAGATCATGTAGGTGTACAGAAGTCTCAGGACACCATTGCCTCTACTGAAACTGCACATAGATGTGAATTCTTCAGCCAGGCCATTCCTGGATCCTGAAACATTACTCAATCGTGCATGATTTGAAGTTTTACAATTCAGCGGAAGTCCTTAATTGCAGCCTTAAAATACAGAATAGCTGATGCAGTTGAAACTAACACATAACATGGCTTAATTTTTCTCTTTGAGAAAGGCAGGAGAAATCTCTTAATAGAAGGATTTTATTATTATTATTTTTTATTTTTTTATTTTACCTTCATAGAAAGTGCCCAGTTGTTTTATTATTGGCTGGGTCTGGTAATTTTGAATTTACTTTAGGTATACCACTGAGAAACCCACTTAAAATTCAAACTTAAACAGTTTGAAACAAGCCTAATGTTTGTATGCTAATATGGTATTGGTTTTGAGAGTAAATACACCAATTGCTTTTCCTTGAAGGTCAACCATGGTCTTGCTGTTTTGCAATAACAAAGCAGGTAGAATCTAATATTAAGTTCTGAGTGTCAGAGCCCGGGTGCGAGCAAAAGCCCTTCTGTCCAGGTGTATTTGGGTGATTCATTTTCAGGGAAGAACTGAGCCTATGAGGTTATGCGACCCCAAAGCCTGAGTTTTTTTTCTTTCTTCCTTCTGAACTGGCTATATCTCACTTCCTGAAAGTGCCTGTCCCTCTCACTCACTCTCAAGGACCCAGGCCAATCTCCCTTTGTAAATAGAACGATGTTTTATAATTCTCTCCCACTCCGAGATGGCCGTATCAATAATGCAGGAAAACACATCTGTCCGGAGCGATGAGATTATTTTTCTGATTTGGGCTGACAGTTATGGTAATAGTTTGGCAAACAATCTACTCTGGCGACAATGACCACGGATTACAGCTGTTTTTAAATCACAGCGGCCCATGAGAAGTCGATGATTGATTGCGTTCCGAGTGACAGAGGCGGGCAATTTAGCCCTCACAGTCCTGTTCTAAAGTCTTCAGATACAGGACTAATCTTTTCATTTGCTGTCCTTTTCCTTGGGGTGAATTCATGAGGTAAAAGACACAGAATCACTCTTAAATTTCATTACGACACTCTCAACAGGTACATTTAGAAGGACATGGCATAATGCATTTCAATTTATAGTACACAGAAATATCTGACTAAGATTCTATAAAATTACATGCTTCATAAATATATGTATTCAAAATAATTGTAGATATAAGTCAGCTAAGGGTAATAATAATAATATCATTGTATAGTCTCAATGAAATTAAGTGTGTTAAAGCAATGTTCCTCAATCATCAAGAGTTCTTTTTTTACTTTCTTCAATTTGCGTCTCTTTAACAATCCGTTTTCAAATGTCTTCTGGTAATGTAGCCATTAAGCCATTTTAAGTTTCCACATTTAAATTGATTTTTTACTGGTTCAACATTTAATAACTGCAACTAGATTTAGGTCCGTTATTACAATTAAAATTATCACTAAAAATCATCGCTTCACCGAAGTCCTTTGAAAATATTTAAGTAGGGGAAAAGCAAAATTAAAGGAACACACATAGTTGCCATGCTCATTACTGTGTCAAGCAGTGTTGATCTAAAACCACATTGTCCCGTTCCAATGTTAGATGCTCTCAGCCTGACACTGCAGCTTGGGAAACTCACTGCACACTCTGTTTGGTCAGCTACAGTCATGTAAGAGTGTACTACCGGAGTGTCACTAGGTCTGGTCAGCTACAGTCATGTAAGAGTGTACTACCAGAGTGTCACTAGGTCTGGTCAGCTACAGACATGTAAGAGTGTACTACCAGAGTGTCACTAGGTCTGGTCAGCTACAGTCATGTAAGAGTGTACTACCGGAGTGTCACTATATCTGCTCACTACAGTCATGTAAGAGTGTACTACCGGAGTGTCATTATGTCTAGAAAGCAGATCAGTTAATATGTGAAGCAAAGGTAAGCCAAGGAATGGTAGCAGTTTCAATATTTAGATTTATCAAGGCATAGGTTAAGGTTTGTTATTATACTATATTGTATTTTTTTTTTTTTTAAGGCAGTACCATTGCAAATATCCCAATTTTCCAAATCCATGGAAGTTTTGTAAAGTACTGTGTAAAAACTGAATGGCTGTTATAGCTAAATTCAATGAGTACAGATTGGCTCTGCATGTTTAGTGAATAGGTAGATGAGTATTTGAGAGGCGAGTGAATGTATCATGCTGACGGGACGGAATGGACCTCGTCAGTGCTTGACCCATTTAAACCAGAACAGAACGATCCAGTGTTAGCGAAGTGCTCAGAATAAATCCTCACTTTCTGGGTTTTTGAGTCAGAGAGCCTGAGTAGGTTGCATGGAGGGGCAAAATTCTATAATAAGTGTACAACAATAGTGAAGTGCTGGGTTTTTGAATAAAACATCATCACAACCACCCCCTGGTCTAAGAGGTCTTAAAAAAGCACAGATTGCACTCATGACCTAATTACTCTCATAAATAAATTATTACACTTTTCAATTTAGAATTGCATGCTTTGCCTGTGATCTGAGGTCAGGTTAAAGTACGTGTCGGTTGTGGGGAAGCACTCGAACTCATATGACAGCTCTAGCTCACCAACAAACTACAACGTGGCACTTTTTAAATATCATTAATTCTAAATTCAGGTTCACAATCTAAAATCTTGAAAATCTAAATTCAGAATGAGCAGGTATGTGGTTTTGAAATTAAAAAACGGTTGGAGGGTACAGGAATCATCTAATCTGGCATGAAGAAAAAATAATTGATTAATTCGTGTAGTCAAATTGAACACTGAAAGACGACATAACGGATATGTGTTTTTTGTTGTATTTTGTGAAAATACCTGATATAGAATTGTGAGAATGAAGTCAGTTTTAAAATGAAATAGTATTAGTATGATTTGGTACTAGCATTAATATGAATCATTATGGAGGTCCTTAATACAAATATTGTCACACCCAAATGCATGAAACGGTATATAATTCAAAATTGTACACAAACTTGGTTAAATTCACACAGCATATTTATTTAGCCTTGGATTACACTGCGATTCATAGTATATTCAACCTCAGTGTTTCCCTAAACAAATCTAAATTAAATTGCACGTTCAATTATTGAGGTTTTAAAACAAATTGTAAATGTACAGAGTCGATTTACTCTGTACACTAGCGTCCGACATAATAAAATATTTAAATTGAACAGATGTGTTGTTCAGATTAACAAACAAGTTCTTACAAATGGCATCACAACAGGCCGTGGTAAGTTCTCTCACGCGTGTTGAGATTACTGTGGCAATGTCCTTAGCATATAGCGACGATATCGCTACTCAAACCCATGTAAGAGAAATCCATATTTCATGCCTGCTCTGGTAACTGTTGAGCAACCGTACTGTGCAGACATATCCCCCAGAATGCGTAGCCGCAAACACGAGAAATTTAAAGTGGAGCCGTCGGCTGTCAATTCAAATGCGTCCTATAAAAAAAGGTGAAAAGGGAAAACCAGAATAAATAAAAAATATGACAAGGACATTGTCAGATAAGTGGGGAACGGCAGTCAGAGAGCTATTTAGAGCAGTGGAAAATGGCCTCTTTTTTTGAACCATTCCGGGTCCTCCTCTCCCTCCTCCCCTCGCTGTTTGGGACGGCGTTAGAGACTGGAGACTGACATACATTTTTTATAGCTTCATAAAGTCGTCCAATGACCAGGTCACCCTTCTCATAACTAGGGAGCAGAACGCTTGAAAAAAGCCATTCATCACTGTGAAGGGGGCTGCTTGTCCAAGTGCCTTCAACATGCGCACAGTCTGGCAAGAGACGTCCAGCACAAATGCTAACGTACTCCTCCCGCTAATGCCGGATGACCTTTTCACATCTATTAGCAGGGCTGACGTTAAGGGCAGCCACGTGTCTGCTGTGTGTCTCAAAAAACAAAGGAGTCAAAAATGAATTTTAAGCATGACAGTACATACGGTTAAAACCAGAATAATAATAAAAAGAGTATGTATATAAAGTTTTTTTAATCAAAGATTTACAGATAACTCAACGAGAAATCATCGTTGTGATTGTATGCAGAGTGAATCACCAAGATCGTGTGTACATGTTTTGTAATTCTCTTCGGTAACCACACACACTATTACTGCATTAGCAATTTTTAAAATTACTCCACATTTTTCGGTGTTCAGTATCACTCAATTGCAATTTGCCTAAACATTTATGTTTCGCAATAAAGGAATTCAACAGCAGAACATGACATGCCTTTTAAGTGACTCTACTTTGAATTGGCAAGCCTGAAAGACCTCCGGTGCAGACTTGGAAAGCCCCTCGCAGAACACCATCACATGATTTACCCATTAGTGAGCAATTAGTGACAGCTGGTGGGTTGTCAGGGTGGCGATGGCCGCAGAAGGGTAGCAGCAGATTACACAAACCGAAGACAGAAACACAGCTAGGAGATGAAAACAAACACGTCCTGAAATACAGAATAAAAGAAAGTTGCGGTCTATAAATAATTTTGACTGAAGTTTAATGCGACTTTAATGTGGGATAGGTGGTGAAGGTTTTACATTCGGCCTTCTCTAAATATTTATTTTTAAAGCACAGTTTACGTGAAGTGTAGGATTCGTGAAAGTTCCTGTGAAAATTCCTGCATGATTTCAACAGCAGTAAATAAATAATAATACTAATAGAATTATTCAGGTTTCATTGTTATCAGGCTATCGATGATATTATTATTAGGCTTTTTTTTTTTTAAATAAAAAAAATAAAAAAAATAAAAAAAATACTGAGCAATGCCTTAATTGCGATAGATAGGGTGAGGTGGCCCAACACCTAAAACGGTGCTTTTGTACAAGGCATTGCACCCACAGTTCAGTTGAGGAGAAGGAGTGCGTCTTCCTGCATCCCAGGGTATATCAGCTCACTTTCCCTTTCTTGGCTTTTCTGATTTCAAAATTGCGTGGCTGAACTTTGCCAAGCCCATGTGGAGGGAGGGGGGGAGAAATAAGTCCTTAAATAATTTATCTAAGAAGAAAAAAAAAAAAACGGCAGCCAAGGGGAACAAATAGCGTTTCTCCCAGAACCAGGCTCCTCTGACCCTGGCTCAGCATACCTGAAGCCCCAGCCCGATCGCATTAGCGAAATTCTTATTTGATGGCGTTTTAATATTCTGCCTTGATGACTTTTTAGCAACATTTACTTTCGGAGGTCTCGAGCGCTTCCCCCGGAGGAAATGAAACATGTCAAAACCCATTACAAAAAAATCTAAATTTAAATACCTTGGTCGTGTTAGTGGTAATACACACAATCCCTGCAGCTCAGAGGCATGGCTCAAAAACACTCATCTGCTTGCTGGGTCGTAATGAGTCTGTTTGATGGGTAAGCGATTTGTGGGTCACCAAACATACGTTACAGATCCAATTTAACCCTTGATTGCTTGTACTCTGGAGGAGCCAGGAAATGCATTATTGAAATTTAATGCCAGATCATTTCTTTTTCTTGCTGGCACAAAGGTGTGCTAATAGGGTTCCTTTACAGCCCTGCCAGCGAATAAGACAGAGGGAATGCAATGAAGAGAGGGGAAGGTGGTCAACAGAGAGTAACAAAGACAATTTTATGCATGGTCGCCATCCAAGTATCTTCACAAGGTCTTGCTAAACATCAATCCAATTAGCCCCTAAGGAAGTCACAGTGTTTCACAACTCAGTTAAGTTTTTGGTTTACCATTTCCTGCAATGCGATTTGCAGCATAGTCCTAAGGTTTATATCAAATGCATACTGTGAAGTTTGAGGATAAGAATATGTAGGAAAGGAGGAATATTTTATTACATGCATAAATATCATGCAGTCACCATAAAAAACAATGCTATTTGCATTCAGTTTTTTATTTTATTTTATTGCATTTTAATATGCCTTGGTAATGTTTTGATTAAATGATGTGTCTGGAACACAAAATATAGTTGTTCCTTGCATGGAGACATTTCCAGGATATATGTTGACAGTGAAATGACAATGTCAGGAAATGGCTGTATTAGTAACAAAGGAGTCAGTCTAACTGTCTAACTCTGCAACTCAAAAGATCAAAAAAAATAAAAAAGACACTGACAAACCAAGTCAACAAACCACTTGGATATATCATCATAAAATGTTTGTTTGAATTATTAAGATACACATAAAATGATTAAATGGTTTTCAAAATATTTATGCAGCAGTTGTGGCATATGTCCTCTGAACAGACAACAGAATCAAATATTCGTTGGTAATGACATTATCAATATGAAACATTTTCATTAAAAATGCATATTTAGTAAATATATACTAATAAATTAATTAACCTTTCCCCCCCCCACCCCGACAGAGAATGTGGTCCGAGTCACATCAATAATGGACAGACAAATTAAACAGTGTTGCTAGGTAACACCAACCTCACTTTAGCTAGCTTAGAATCACCTCACTCCCCGTTTGGTTTACTGCATCATGTTTTGGATAATTTAAAATAACAGGTTTTGTTATTTGCTTTTTTAACACTGCAGCATGACAACGTGTTTTTGGCTCTTGAGTTCTCTCTCACTGATCAGTTTTCGTGCCACCCAGAACGTGGAAATTCACCGTTGACATTGTCGTTGAGGCTCAACGGTAACAAAAGATTCGGGATTTGCCATCTACGTTTTGGTAGCACATTAATATTGTTTCAACAAGCAGGACAGCTTTTATCATTAAGCATCAAAACCATCCCATAATTCTAAATAAATACATTCACGAGGTATTATTATAAACGTGAAAAAAAAGCAAAGTCAGCCGTGAATGATCATTTGTTTCTGCGTTTCCTCTTTTCAATTAGGCCCTTGTTTCTTCTCATTTCTTTTCCTGTTCGGTTCCTGGGTACATCTGTTCTTTTGAACCTTTCTCTGCATAAAACAACAAACAATCCACCAAAGTACTATAGATTAGGACCACAGAATGCTGAGTGAGGACTGCATCCTGCTGCAGGAACTTCAGAGGTCTTTGACAAGGCATCAAACAAAACAGAAAGTAATGCCTTTTCCTTTTGACCAGCGTATTGCTACCAGAGCAAACTCTTCTACTCAAACTGTGCTGTGGCCATTCGAAATCAAATCAACTTCGTTTTTTTAAATGCAGATTTTTTTTTACAAAATAAAGTGTACGTTTTTGGGAGGAGAAGAGAAGGTCATTCTTCCTGGGGGAAAAAAGAAAAGAAAAATCTATGTAAAAAAAGATTTTGAAAATAGTAATAAAAATTAAAGTTCAAAATTATATTGTAATCCATAGGATAAACAACCCCATGAAATAAACACGGAGACAGACAGCACAGAGCTACAATCTGAATGAAGATACAATCTTGTAAAAGGTACAACTAGCAAGCTAGTTGGAGCCACAGGGTTTCTTAAATATAGCCAACAACATATATTCCGTCAATGGACGTCAACATCTGGCTCAATAACCAGTTCACTCAATAGCTTTTATTTTCTGAAGCACCAGCCTGTTTACCATGCCCATGTGAAAAATGTTGGAGGTCAGGTCAGATAAGGGGCAGTTACAACGGTCATGAAAAAAGTACGCATCATTTAACTCCAAAATGTAAATTATCAATTAACTTTTCATTTATAAATTTCAAAAGAATCACCAACCAAAAAACTAAAGTATCGACCGTTATATCATAACATTGGAGAATGATCTAGACGACGTACGCCGGACAAGTTTTTCGTGATGAGAAAAATCTGAGAAACAAGCCTCAGCTCCTGCCTGATTAACAAAGGCAGACATTACTCTCGCTGACATCCGACCAGTTACTCCCGCTTAATAGATGCTTAATAGATTGCATTTCATTAGCCAATGGTTTCATGTTAGGAGGCCTACACACAAGGCGTGTTCTGTGAGGGATTGTTGTCCTAGGGGAAATCCTTCTTAGTAGCTACACTACTAACTGCTGCACTGTGGATCCAGATGAAGGCACCGAGTCAGTGACCTAGAGACAGTCCCCTGCTTGCCCCTTTGGTGTGGTGTGTCTTTCTGTGAAGAGCACGGTGACGGGTCAGAAAACATCACGTTTCTCCCACTCTTCAGCCATCCATCACTTACGGATTTAGCATATTTCATGAACTGAATTGATATGCAAATATGTATCGCACAGCCTAGGGTTTCCATTGTGAATCCACTGCCTGTCCAATATTGTTTCTTCCTATTAAAATATTGCATTTGTAGAGCACAAAAGACCCTGATCAATAAAACCGCATGGTCGGGGCAAAGTAATGACTTTTTTTCCATAATCTGTTTATATTATTTTAATAGAAAGAATTTGAGAAGACATTCATGTGTGCGTGCATATTTAAATATTAAATTCTGGAGAGAGTATTAAGCCTGCAATTATGGGTTAAGGAGGCTAATCTGAGGGAGTAAGAATTATAAATAAATAATAAATACATAATAATAATAAATCATCATCATCATCCTTGTTATTATTCAATATTTCAAGAGTGAAAGTCCAGCAATAGTGCTGTACAACCCTCGGCTGTGAAGTGGTTTGAGCAGAAAGTTGAACCCAGCCCATGGTAAATGGTGGATCTGTTAATTGAGAGCTCAAACACAGAGCCAACAGGCAGGTTTAATGCAGTCTTTGTCATTAAGATTCTCCAGAGAGGGAAGCGCAAGGCATACTGCTCTTGTGTAACCAAGATTTATGCTAATAGTCTGCTCCATGTGCTTACGCTACGTATCTATATTAAAGTTAATAGGCTGTTACATTGCTTCTTAACCCCGATTCTATACATGATTACCTTTTCTGATTTCCTGCAAAAGTCATATAAACACGGAGCAAGGATTTTTGTCCACGTGTCAGTGGGCTTGTTCTGCCAGCAATCCGGGTCCTGGTAATCATTCTGTAACTTCGGGATACTGTCATAAAAGCCTGCCTGAAGAGGGAAGCATGCCTCCCACTAATGTTCCTGGGCTGTCCATCCGGCTGTTGCATTCATCATGGGTATCACCCCTCTGTACTGGCAATTACAAGAAACCCCCCAACACGGCTCGAGGTGTCCCAGTGCCTGCAGCAATTGTAGCCGTAGCTACGGAAATATTCAGAAGAAATTTGATTTATTCTGTCTCAAGATCAACGTCATACGCAACCTCGCAGAGGTTACATTTATAAAGGAAGTGGAAAGGATGTCTGCGAAGCTGGGCAGCTCCACTCAGCCCTGGTGGGCAGTGACGGGTCAGAGGTGCACGAGCGTGGCTGCTTCAGTGGAAGAGAGCTCTGAGCAGGGTCAGGCCTGCGGAGTTTCAGCCGACCGGCAGGGAAAGCAGTGGTGGCTCGGTGTGCCATTGCCTCCCGTCTCTACTCAACACCCGCTTTGCCAGGGCTCTTGACTTACAAATCACTGCTTTGGTGTTGGTCTCATTGTAACAACTTCCGAGAAGGAAAAAAAAACTGGAGGGGGAAAAAACACACAGGCAAGACACTTATTTCCCTTTGCTGTAAAGCAGAGCTGGTCATTGGCTAACAGTCAGCACATTGTTTCCACTTGTCCTTTAAAGCACTAGTGACAGCACTGTCAATAACCCCTCTTTCCATTCGCAACCCTCCGCTGCTTTTCAAATCTACTTGGCCGGTTTTCCAATGTGTGTCATGGAAAAAAAGTTAAAATGCTCAGGACATAAGCCCTCAATGGATCCGCTTAATTCCTTCTTTAATATGTCAGACAAAATATCAGGGCTCTTTAGCAGGCCAATGAGAAACCAATGAGAGAAGTGTTCCCAGTGGACTGGTGACAGGGAGAAGGGAAAGTGATCCCCTGGAATAAAGACGCACTGTGAGCGGAAAGCAGAGAGCAGAAGACCCGATAAAGGAGCGGTGGCGTGCGTGCCTTGGGTCGCTCACAGGTTTCCCTCCGTCCAAAACAATGCACCAGAAAACACAAATTCACTTTACATGACGAGACCTTTACAAAGTGATAGCTCACATGGCAATCAGTCACACATTCATTAATCATTGAGCAAATGCATCTAATTTAACCTCCTGTTACACCCCCCCCCCCAAACCAGTTAATAAATCGACTAAATCTAAGGCATTTTGTGGGCTACATTTTTACATGCCAGTTCATTCAAAAACTCACATTTCTTCTACCTCGGATAAAAACTTAAGAGTATTGGAATAAATTATTCATTGAATCACTGTGTTCTTAATTTAAGCACATCGTTTTCATAATTGTGCAATTAATTACATTTTCCAGTACATTGGCTGCTGATGGCTAATTAATTCTTGACTTAGTTTGTTTGCTGATACTGGTGAATACAAATGTTTGCACTTTGTGTGCTGAAAACCGAAAAAGACTTAAACAACGGTGGTAGACGACTGAACAGAGGAAATACGTTTGTGAGCGAGTGCGTCAGGGGCGGCGTTTGGTGTGTGTAGAACATAGTGACTCAACAGTGTGAAAGCATCTTTATTCCAGTTCAAATACAGCTCAATTCCCACTGCTCTCCGTTCCTCTCTCAGTCGTCACTGCACACTGATACAGACCTGACATATTTGCAGTTTTCCTCGTTATGAGGCACTGTAAGAGAGACCAGAATGGGGGGTGAAACAAACCCAATACAGTTGTTCACATGCATGTTATTAATGAATAGAACTGCTTGCGGTGGGTTAAGGCTTCACCGTACTAACACTGCTGCTTAAACAGTTTGTAAGAAAAGAAGATCAGAAGAGCAGGGCCTAGATAGTACCATTCCCCTGGCCCCTCCCCAAGTTTGAACCTTGAAGAGTTAACGTGGGGCTTGGAAGGTAGTTCTGCTGCCAGATTCTGCAGTTAAAAAGCAGCTGCATTATCATTTCATACCACAAAAACAGAAGGTGGCATATGCCCACCTCCGTCCTTTAGTTTGGGACTGGAAATATTCATCAAAAAGCCTGCTCTCCCATGAGCCCACCGCCATATGCCAGCAGAAAATGTCACCGGTGAAAGACGTATTGACTCGCCAGTTTGAAAACTGTATTTGATATTGATGCCTTCCAAATGTTCTGACCCAGACTCGCTGAGGTGTTGGACCTTGCCGATTGCAGGGGACCAGACAGCTGTTACCATTTCCTGTGTGTGTCCACGTTGGGCTCTAGTGGTAATCAAAAGTATAATGTGCCAATGAAGATGAAGGTAAAAAATTTAAAAACTAGAAAGAAGGATTTTATTTATAACATCCTAATATGTATAACAGCTTCATAACATAAGGGATCCTATTGTTATACTGTTATATCAGCAGGAAATGCTGATATAACAGTATAAGGAATAGAACCTTTTGGGGCAGTCAATTCTTTATTAATTAACACTAGAAACATAATAGAAACATAATGACAAGAGGTCACATCGATTGACTACTGATTCATTTGTCAAATACTACAGACACATAGTAAATAGAGATGTTTTTGTCTTTTTAAAATTTCAGGTTCAAATTCAGCTCCGGTTATTGCATGAAGGGAATTTTTTTGTATTCTCCTTTTGCCTATTTTCGAGATTCCGTGAATTTATCACCGTTTTTCTTTTTCATTTGAGCCTGTGAAAAACGTTCCTGTTTGAGTGAAATGGCTTCATTGAGATTTCAGAGGCCCCCCGGTGCTGCCGAGCCAAATCGTTCCAACAATCAGCTTCATTAAACAGCCATTTCCAAAACCCAGCCAGCAGTTGGCGTTATATGAACCTTCCTTTCAGAATGCCATATTGAAGGAACCCTGGGCTGACACCCAAGCCAAAGCTCCAAGAGCCAAATCCAAGTTCAACCGCACAAAAACAGCTTTTTATTCACCATGTTAAAATACAGATCACCTTGAACTTATGCAACGCAAAACCTCAACAAGACTGTTCCTGGAACTTTGGGCCTTGTTTGTTACTCTCTTTATTTCATAGACACATATTATTTGTTCCAGCCCAAGACCTGAAAAGGTTGGAAAGACATTGCAAGGGGAGGTTAACTCATAACGCCACGCCATCACGTCATTATAAAGGTCAGGACTTTAATCAAGAGATTGTTTTACGTCTGTATTTTCTATTGTGCCTTTAGCAGGTGGTTAATATACGTATGTCAAATTTATGTTACAACATTCATGCCACATAAGAACCATCTTAATGCCTTGACTTTTGATTTATTCCTTTTAGAAACATTTTCCTTTTTCAGTGTATTTGCCACACAGAAAGCCTTAAATGATCTTCTGTGAAACTCACTTCCTTTGCAGGGCACAGAAAAAAAAAACCATATTGTCACAGACAAAAACTCAGTCATTTGCTAGGAAATTTAAAAAGCTAACTGATTTGCTCCCCAAAGGGCACCACACACTGGCACCTCAGAATGATTATCCACCACTCTGGCCGTATACAGCGGAGGTCTAGAGAACGTAACAGCAGCCCAAGGAAAAATCTATGTGACCAGTACCTATGTAATGTAAACGATCAATGTAAACGATATTTAAACACTTTCAAATGGTCATTTCTGGTGTTTTACCACGAACCATAAGAGCCATTAGTGCAGTAACTATACCCACAGCATACCACTGACACCCCAAAAATTCATCAAACACTAGATTTAGTAGTGATACTTCAATGCCAAATTACTTCAATCGAGCTTTGCAACCGACCTTCGATTTACTGGTGGAAAAAACACAGGTCATTTTTGGTGTTTTACCACAAACCATAAGAGCCGTCAGTGCAGTACGATACCCACAGCATACCTCCAACCCCTTTGGGTTACTGGTGGATAAAATACATTGCATTGTGTTGAAAATCTGCATGATCATATAGGTCTTTAAAAAAATATATATTATGAAAAATGTACAGACAAACTGTTCTTTATTGGGGGAAATGTCCTCTGACAACTTGTATACTGTGTGAAGTATCCCAGAGATAATATTACATGGAGACTGAAGTGTGAGAGGTCTGTGTGGGATTGAAGAGCGGATATAAAGGCCCATGTCGACTTCCAAGCCTCCAAGCCAGATATTACCACATCACACTGTGGATTTCCTGAGATACCCATCCCCTGAGAGGATTTTACACTCCACCTAGCTGCTCCATTCCAAGGTAGAGCAAGTGCATGACCTCAGGGTGAGGGTGAATATACAGCCAGGTAGAAAAAAGCATCTCGGTTCGGAGGGGGAAAAAAATAAATACACCTTCTCATCTCTGTCATACGAGGACTACTATCTAATTTCAGAACCTGCCCGAAAACTCTTTTTCATGAACACAACATGTGCGGTCTTTATCTCTTCACAAAATTCTGAAAAAAAGATTGTGATGATAAAACGGGGATAGGTTGGTTGAAGAAGGAAGAAACCAGATACTGTCCCAGTGCTCGAGAAAGCATGAACTTCAATTCAGTCAAGAGCTTTACTTCTGGCCTCTCACCTGGATGCAAAGAATGAAAAATGGCTTAAACTCTCAGTATTTTTAAACTCACGTAACATTATGATGGTGAAATTAATTAATTTGGCATGCTTTGCAAAATAGTTTCACAGTGAAGTGGCTTTTCTGGACATATAATCCGATACATTTTAAATCAGATAAAATGTTATGTTAAAGAGGGAGTGGTGGCGTTCATTCTCTCAGAAACGGCAGAATGCCCAATGGGTTTATGCACAGCAAAAAACATTCTTTGTTGAATTTTTGTTCGTACGGCAACTACGCCTCAGAGGGGAAGCTTCCTCATATGCTTTTAATAAATAACCCTCCCTGTGTAAAAATAATTATATAAAATAAAAAAATACAAACACTTAATTGTTCTCGGCACGATGGTGTTTAAAAGATCCAGGATGCACTCTGTTTTTCTTTATCAACCTTTTTGTTGTTGTGTTGTTGTTGTTGTTGT
>JAOVYW010000017.1:2836847-2872694 GCA_025775045.1 Hiodon tergisus
GCGTCTATAAGACTCGCGTCTACAGCGCGTCTATAAGACTAGTTGACTAGGCCAGAATTCAAGAAGCGTAGATAGCGTGTATATCGCGTTTCAAAAACGTAATTAAAAAAAAAATAATTTTAAGCTTCCGATTGCTTGCACCCCAATTTCTGCTCTCGGTGGGACCCTCTGTATCTGCTAATTAGAAAAGGTTTCAGTCAAAGTCAGGTAGAGGTGAAATGCGTTTACCCGACCTGCATGTTAATTGATAGAATCAGAATGCATTAACTTCTCTGTAATGGCTGTAAGAAATGCTCCCTTCGCACAGTCTTACAAAAACTGTAAGGACAAAACACGTTTTTTAAGGTTTGTTTAAGGTCTGAGATCTGAATATTGGAAAGGATACAACTTGGTATAAATTCTGACCCGAACACACAATCGAGTCACCACAGGGGTGCCTGCTCTCTGTCTCAATCAATCAGGGACACAGAGGAACGTCTTCCCTCCAGATGGGGAAGTGGTCCAAAACCCAAGAAAAATAAGCAGACTAATTAATTCTTATCAGCACAGGGCAATTAGATAAATGGACAGAAAAATAAACGATGTCACCTTTGGCTGAGCATAACACCTCTAATATTATTAATGCCTCTCAGCCCCATCTCTGTGTGTTTTTTAGCATCGACTGCCAGTATAGCGAAGGAACGTAGGAGGAGATGTATTGACAAACCAAGTCTTTTCAGACAAATGCATACATATGTAATAATGTTATTTATTCAAACCAAACATAAAAACAACAAAAGATAACTTCACTTATTTATATTGGTATTCTGTACTGTAGTGTGAATATGCGTTTGAGTGTGAGAGAGAAAAACTAATTTAATTGTGTTCATAATTCAGGTATATTTTGTCAGTCTGTATATTAAATAAATGGAAGAACTATGTGTGATTTCTTATTAAATTATGAAGATGAAGATTATTCGCACACACACGCACACACACCTTTGTATAGAGCCACAAATGCATGTGCAGATCAAAAGCTGTAAAATATTGCCCTAATCCTTCCAAACTGTTCAGATTGTTTCAGTGGGGTTTGCCCCTTACCCCAGTCAATTAAAAGAACCCTTGCCAGCTAATTAATGAATTAATTCCCGCTTCAAATTGAAACTGAATGATTTCTTCTTCTTTGTGATGTCTGTTGGAGATTTTTTTTTTTATGATATCCTGCTCTGTTACATGATATACTAGCCTAGTGAAGCAGGTTCACTCAATTAGAACTTTGCATTAGTGCTTACCCACTTTGTATTT
The DNA here is from genome assembly GCA_025775045.1 of Hiodon tergisus. Lineage (NCBI taxonomy): Eukaryota > Metazoa > Chordata > Actinopteri > Hiodontiformes > Hiodontidae > Hiodon > Hiodon tergisus. The sequence goes on from JAOVYW010000017.1 coordinate 2,838,132, forward strand.
GTAAAGCCACAGTCTGGTCAGTCTGTGAGTTTATGGATAAACAAACAAAACCTATTCCTCAATGGAAATGTCTTTAAAAAATTTCTAAAGAATAATGGACATCTTTAATAAAAAATCGAATCAAAGGTTTTTGCACCCTTTGAAAATGTCCCTTTAGTGACCCAATCTGGGGCATCTACAGCCTATTGTGACTTGCTAGCTAATGAGTGGCTGTAAATCAACTGGGAGAGGGTCTTGAGTGGTTGATTCTCATACAACCAACCTGTGAGAGTTGGCATTTCTGAAGTTCTCCGTCTCTGTCCGATTTGACCCTAGATACGTTTTTTTTCGGATTTCTTCCTTGACAATTATTAATAACCTCCTCATCCAACAGTGTATAATGATGTTCTTGAAATGCTGAAACACAGACAGCGGAAACACTAAACCAGCTGAATAAGGTTTTAATTAGTAAAGAATTTCCTGCTATATTTGTAGATATTTTTATTCCAATGGTACAGAGTCAACATTAACAACATCTGGAACTATGCAGAGCTCACTGTTGTCGGGTATCCTATTGCAATGTATTGTTTCAGAAGGCCTGTGGTGTGATTAGATACAATATTATATAGAGTTAAATAGGCTAGTAAAAAGGTTGAATAATATAAGCATCTACCACAGGTTCCACTGACAATCTGAGGGTGTGGTCAAGTATAATGTTTATTTCTTATTTTAATTCATCATTTTCCATGAAAATCCATCTGGAGTGAAGAAAAAAACTCGCAACCAGAAGGAATGGATCATTACAGGTTCTAAAAATACTGGATTGTCATGTGAGACCTACCTATTGGCTATTTTTTTAAATAATGTCACAGAGTGGGCAGAATGTGGGGTGAATGGGGTTTCCCGTTTCATTGTTTATCTTTTGATTTCTGAGTTGGAGCATGGGCCGCTCTGTATGTCCCTCCCGGGCTCCTGTAATTGTTTGGCATTTGAAAGGAAGTCTGGTGAAGGACTAAACAGGAAGTGAGCTGACTGAGACCAAGACGAAGGTCTTGGGTAATTAAGAATGCAGTTAAGAATGTAGTCTGTTGAAAAATGGTACTGAAACAGTGGTCGTGATATAGGCGTCAAGCGCGTAAAGTTCACTCTTTTTTAAACTTTGTTGAGGACTGGTTTTGCCGCTGTCGCTCAGCACAGCCATCACAACCACTTTTCTGTCGTACTACATAATTAACCCAGCGTTTTCTCAGAACAATGATGGACCCCAGGCTTCCCTGTGGCTGGTCAATTCCTACCCGCTTTGTATTTGATGTCAAAGCGGTAGAGGAAGAACCCATTATCCCTGTGTGAACCAACACACCTAATTTATACAGAGTTTCTAATACACTGTGATGCAATTTTGTTTTAATACACAAAAACAGCCAACCCCTCATCAGCCCCATCTCCATTCACTTAAAAAAACAGAACCACTCGCAGGTTTGTTATTCCCATGGTCATTTCACATGAGGTTTACTTACTCATTTGGTCAGTTGAACATTATGCTCCAGCTTAAAGAGGTTACAAACATGAAGAAAATATTTAAGACATTTGTGCCATTCAAAACAAACATTCGATCCCCCTGTAATTAATTATAGCGCAATGTTCTTTATTGGGATACCAAAAAAAATGGAAAACTGTCGTTAGAAATGTAAATATTCCTAATGTATATCTTTTGTTCACTGGTTGAGGAGTGGAGTAAGATAGATTGTGTTTGTTTTTTGTGCGTGTAATTTTTTATCATTGTTCAAATGCTCTTTAAAGGCTCATTTCGGCCGACTGCTGCTGCTTTGTTCAGAACTTCTAGGGAAAGTCCCGTTCACACGCCCTGTAAAAAAAATACCCAGTTCTCACTCCAGAGACCACATGTTTATGATTAGCACTGAATTCCAATTCAGTGTATGCAGTCGCGGTGTTTGTGCGGATGTAACCTCTCCATGCTCCATGTTTTATTTGTACACGTTACCCCAGGCAGATTATTTTTCATTTTGTTATCGTTGGTTTGGATCCTCTGGGAATCCGTGATGGGTGACATTTGACTGGAGGTGTACATACATATTAATTTTCCTTTTGTATCCTACTCAGGAAGATTCAGTGTTGTGTTGCATAATTCATCCTATACGCAAATTGCTATTACAGTAATTTACCATTTATTGTAATGGGTGGAGTGCAAGGAAACTTTAAAAGGTCTGATCTTTTATACTGATCTTTTAGAGAATGCACAACGGTAACACACATTAGAGATTGTTTTCATACTTTTCATATCTGCGGAATTCCAGGTACAGCTATAAACAGTGTGTCTGGGGTGGTCTCCTTTCAAAACCTGAGACAAACATAAAACATCAATTCGGATGACATAAGACATAGCGGTAGGAATGGTTTGTCCAAAATAGATACTAGCCCATGTCTACATGTATATACAGTGTGCGTTTAAGTCTCATCTGCTTTTACTAAGTTTTTCTTCTGTCAAAGTTATCACTTTGGATAATTAATTTATGTTTAAATGTGAATTAAATCGGGAAAGGCTACTCCGTTTCATCTATAGTCACTGCATAATAAATAGCACGCCAACGTGTCAGCCCCAAATACATTAAAACTACCACGGATGATTTGTTCAGCCGATTCCCGGTCCTGCTTCACTTTTCAACTGCTCAGGAAGAAACTGCCGACAGTGTGTGAAGATCGGTCTGTGGGCTCTCACAAAAACACTTTGGTCCAGGTCAGGAGTTAAGTTCTCCATTTGGCCCTTTCGGGCTTTGATCGCTTTTGCCCTATCCAAAGCATTCAATGTGGAGTGTCATGCGTAATAGGGTCCAGCATGGGGGAATGAGAATCACATGAATAATTGAACTCACATCAGTCATAAACCTAGGTCAGGCTCAAAGAGAGAGCGATTCTCCCAGCTAACCCTTTTACTTCACCATGTCTTAAGTCACATTCAATTCAAGTTTAAAGAAATGGGATTCAGGATAAATCTATGAAAGACCCAAAGGGCCAAGATGTTTTTTCTTGCCTTTACCACCATAAAGATGAAGACCTTCAAACAGCTGGGGTCATGGCAGAAGGCTCTTCCCAAGATGCAACGGTTTCTGTGGAACACCGCCCCATTGGCTGCATCAAAGGGGCATCAATGCTGCAGATAGCAAAGCTCAGTGGCTGATGAAGGTAACCGTCTCAAGGGTCTCAACCTAATTGTTGTCATTTACATCCCCTCAAAGTTGGTGGAAGGATTCGTGCCACCTGACGCTAACTTTCACCTGAGAATCCAACTCATCTGAAGGCCTATGCCATCAGAATGCAAACGTCTGTTGGCTTGTAGTGCAGCCTGCTGCAAACGCCCGTTTGCAAATTCCACAGATTGTAAAAATCGAACCATCTCCTCCATTACCGTTTTTGTTTTTCCGGTATTTAAGGCCTGCCAACACTGCTAAGTCTTATTCTCCTTGTTGCGAGTATAAAGAGAGAGCGACGCGCCGTGCTAGGTGTAGGTCGTGCATCGCGGCCGTGAAGGCCAAAGACACGTGCTCCCCGGCTTGTCCAGCCACTGCCCTGTATGACAGTGTGAGCTCACCGCCCTGCCCCATGTGCGGATGGAAGGGGAATCTATTATTTTTCTAATTCTCAAGGGACGGAAAAGGTCCTCAGCGTCATTATTTTCCTTCAAAATGTAACCGACTCCACTGCACACCCTAATTTGCTTGCCGTAATTATAGGTCGCGCCCCACCTTTGTAATTTATAAAACCTTTTGTTCTTATCAATAATGAATGGGCTTTGGCGAATCACGGCGCTATAACATTTTGATATTATGAAAATGCTAATGCATCAGGGTCCCTAAGCCTTATCGGCCTGGTCCGATGCTCTATTAAGCAGCCAGCAGAAGAAGTCGGACGCAAATTGCTTATGTTAATGCCCCTGTTGTACTTGGACAGGATGAGGAGCTGCAATTAATTTTTTCCTCGGCGTGGACGGACAGGCAAATTTATTTCCCTTCCTCAAACCCCAGACAACCCCCCCCCCCTACACCTTTTTTTTTTCCTTGGGACTCTGTAAAGAGAAGTGGAGGGAGGGAGGGAGAGTGTCAGAAACGAGGAACAATCCATGACCTAATTGAACAGTGCTGAAAAGCGGGGCGAAGTGGTGACAGGGAAATTGTGGCAGCATCTTCATTCATTCCGCTGACAGTGTTTTCGCAACTTAAACCTGTTTTATTAATTATGTTTGACATTTCCCTAATTAGTTTCATTTACATCAAACCAGTTCCTACAAGATGATTGTACGTATATCATTTCACTAGGGCCCAGGAGCCCTCTGAACAGAAGGCAAAGGCATTTTATAATTACATTAAAAAGTAAGCGCAGTGAAAGTAGCCCTTACAGCTTAACAAAACCTCTGAGAAACCTACAACCAAGTTACTGAAATGCTTCCTTTTTTATTATATCCCTTGAATAATGTGCTGGAGATTATATGTATAATGCAGTTATTTTGCTGCTTGAGATCATTAAACGGTGTTCTAAATTGCCAACAAGGATATAACAAAGAAATATTCCACTGAATTCCAAAAATGGAAAGGACAATAACATCAGTTAATACGCATGTATGCTTGATTACTGTAAGGACTCAGACGCCCAGACTAGTGAAACCAAGTGCAGTCCTTTTTTGTTGATATCCAAAGCTCACACACAGAGGCAGGTAAGGGGTCAAACACCGGTAAACAGGACAATGCTGAAAATCCCCAAGTTGATGCACAAAAGTAGTACGGTCAGGTCGAAAACAAGAGAGGTATGCATTCTCAAAAACACTCAGAATCGCAAACAAGACAAACAAAAGGGTTTAAATACACAGGCCTACTGAACGGAGTAAACCAGGGACAAGTTTGAATAATCAAAAGGTAATCAAGGGACTAATCAAGTCAATTAACATTGTGCACGTGGAACAACTGGAGAAGACAAAAACTTAAACTGCAGAAACTTCCGGAGACGGACTGGGGAAATACCAGGAGAGGGCATGGCGAATGCAGTCCTCTACATTTAAAATTAGAGAATTACGTTTTTATATTGTCCTCCTAAACATGTAACAGATCTTTATAGAGCTACAAGTTTTACACTCATCTCAAACGGAAACTCTCTTTGTTTGCTGTGAGGCTGTATGTATAATCTACGCGGCCATCTCCTGAGTAAATCCATTCTGATTAAACTTCTCATTCAGAACCCCATCCCCAGGGAAGTTCACAGGTTACTCCCAAGCACAGGCTATTACACCAGATTCGACAATAAACCGGGGCTGGGGCATTTGCTTTCTATATAGGACAAAAACTAAAGTTTAAATTCAGTTAAGGTGTCTCTTTAACTGGCTATTCCAGTTTAGTGTTCCAGGGTATAGAAAAGCATCAACTTTGGTACCGGAGATGTGACTTGATCAAAGGATTTGCCTGAATAAGGCATATCTCGTTGTGAGTACTACTTAAACCCTGTCTTGGTTTGTAAGTGACTAAAACCACATTCACAAGAGTAGACTGCTACAAGTGAAATGTGGAGAAATGTATTTTGTGATGAATTCTCATCTTCATTATGAAAAGTTTAGGTCAGACACATATTTTAAAATCTTTCTTCAAACATTAGAAACGCACAATACAGTATAATTTTAGTCTTTTATGAATAAAATTCACTGATAATCTTTTAATAATCTTATGGAATGAAGTTGACGTGCTCTCACCAATTCCTTTCCTCTGGTAGTTTTAGGGAGTCCTTGATAAGTGGTGATTTTGTACCCCTGCCAGGTCTCCCCCCCCTCCCCCCACAGAGCCAACATATGACATTAGGAGGGCACCCAATTCCATTTCAGACCTCTGAGATTAAAACATACAATAGACCATTATTTGTATATGACGGACAGGTGCTAGTTTAATGTCATGCTATATTACTTTTTAGGTACTGCACTTTTGAAATGGCTGATAAAGACCCACACACACACACGCAATGAAAAACCCTAGAGGCTGAAATAAAAAATAAAAAATTATGTTATCATTTATTTATCTCCCCCCCCCCCCCCACTTTCAGGGCAATTCTAATAAGTCATCAAGTCCCAATGAGTTCACCTCGCAACTGGCATGAACCACGATTTCTCAAAACACTGGGGATCTCAGTAACACTTTACGCAGTGCAACTACAGTATATAAGCTTTAAGGTGTAATGAGACACCATTACACGGTACCGATTTGTGGATCAATTTTTGCCTTTATTACACGTGTGTAACAAGAATATCATAATTACGCCCACGTTATTATAAATGTGTTACTGTAAATTTGTATTCCATGCAGCAGTTTATTCCATTTGCCTGTTGTTTTTTTGCTACAACTGTAATTACATCATATTTTGTAGTTAGCTACACTGTCATGCTTAATTAATTTACCTTCAATTAATCTTACGTTACCTGTAAATGAAAGCGTTATTTGTGTACGATATTGTTACCTGCAAATGACAGCGTTATTTGTGTACAAAATATAAGGATATACATGCTAGGATAAAAGGCTGATATTGTTTGACAGGCGTGGTCTGCTCCGTTTAAACGCATTGCGCATGACAGAAGATAGCTGCCAGAACTTTTTTGCCATGGCCAGATGTGTCTATTAGGAGGAAAGCTGCCTCCAGAACCCCAAAGCAATATGAAGAAAACAAAAAGGTTTTTCAGAAATGTTCTGGCACACACTTTTGGACTTGGCGAACCGATGCTTATGTAGGATTGTTTAAATCGGATCAGGTTAACTCAAGAAAACAACCAAAACCAGAATTTTTATTTATTTATTTATTTATTTTTATGCTGCAACCACTGATGGGAAAGAAATTGACCTATATATCAATGTTGCAGATATATCATCTCAGAAAAACATACTGCTGTTCTGAGAACGCACTTCTCATGGAAAGCAGCCAGTAAATGCTTCATTAATTGTCACCGATGCTGCCAGTCATAAATGGCCCGTTTTGAGGAGGAACATAAGGAGGGCTGAAAATAGAACCTATCGGGTCGTCAAAGGTGGCTCTTTTCACAGAACCGGACCTCAACAATAAAGAAAACAGAACCATGCCCTTAATTTCCATCTTTCTAAATCTCTGAATGAACCCTCAACAGGAACAGATGACTCCAAACTCTTCCGTTTCAGTGACACTTTCTCTTGGTTGCTCCAACAATGAGGGATGACGGAGTTGGTAAAGCAGGCCGTAACGACGCAGTGATAAGGTTACACACGTCATTGGGTAACAAACAAACAAGATATGTCCCCTGTGAACCAGAATAGCGTCTCCATTTAACATTCCTACCATGAAATCTGCAACCAGCCAATCCCACTATCCAGATAGAAGATAATTAAATCTGGATCAATTAACACTTGCCGACCTTTGATTAAATAAAAGTACAGAATGGTGAAATTTATGAAGTGATTTGATCCAGGGAACTGTATATTACATTGATGAAATGTTTATTAAACAAACAAAAAAAAAAAATACTAATACTGATAATCTTTAAATGCCTGTCTGTTACACAAGTCAATTAAATGTAGCTTTCTGACTTGTCGCAACATGCGGTTGACTTTGGGAATTGCACCTAAGTATTTGTTTTCCTACACCAATTTGGTTGCTTAGCGAACGCTTTTATCCATAGTGACTTACACAGCTTGCAATTTTGACATTCATCCACTTATACAGATGGATATTATTACTGAAGTAATTCAGGTTAAGTACCTTGCTCAAGGGTGTGACAGCTGGGGTGGGAACCCGCAACCTTTCGGCTACAAGTCTGTCACCTCTCGCTACACAACCAGCTGCCCAGATACCTCCAACCAAATGTAGAAAGCAGAGAAGTGGATTCTCATTTCACCTTATTTATTAATTTAATATAATATACATTTACACAGAAAAAAATAGGATGGCAAAACAAAAAAAATATTTATTTACTACACAATTCATTAAAAGATTCCGAAAATTGCGTGTAAATGACAACAGCTGAGGAACATCTTCAGGGGGCGACTTCCCAACCACAGGGAGATGCACAGGGAGTAACTCGGCACCAATGCCCACAATGCCGTAATCACACGCTCCCACTCTCTGCAAGTAAGTGGTGACAAACCCCGTGCGGTTAAAAAGTGCAGTCAACCCATAATGACACGTGGGGATAAATCAGGATGCTACTCTCTTCTGGCCCATCCGCTACTCCAACCTGTTCAAAGGACAGGAAATAAAGGTGGCGCGCTGGACCTTAAGAGTGCCAAACATACCCAGGTGCGCAATGCCCCAGCTGATTTATCACCTGTAACTAAACACGTTTCAGGTAAACAGATCAAGAACAATAAAAATATAATTGTTAATATAATAAAATACAATATAAACCAGGAACGATAAAGAATGATTGCAGAGCAACCCCCAAGACAAATCAGCACCACATCACGGCTCACCGGGCAGCCGTGTAGAACCATCAAAACACACAAAACAAGAGTAACGCTCAAATGTACCTCAAGACAGGCAAAATCCACCATTATACCCCAAGATTTACACAGCAATTTCATCTCAACAGGGTAGTTAGTGAAATGGTTTAGACTGGGAGCGTGGCCTACAAAATGCTAGGCAAAACAGCAGCCAGCGCTCTCCTGAAGGGATAAACATTATTTAGCCATATTACATTTTGATATTTCATAACCTGTGATAAGCAGCACTAGAATATTGGATTAAAAATAGACTTCCTACCCGAGTCAGCCAGAGGAAACTCAACCACTCAGGAGTACCAATCAAGCTACGAATATTATACACATTAACGAAAGTCTACCTTTTCCCATCCAGATAAGTGGAATGAACACCGAGGAATTCACAGAGGAGTTCAACCACCACACGGCAAAGTAAGAAAACCCGGTACAAGCTTAGTTTGTTAGTGATCACAAAGGCCCATTTATAGGTTAACTAACGTGGCATGTTTCTGAGATCTGTACAGTCCTACGCAGCGCAAGCTAATCAAGGGAGGTGGTTAAGCTCACAGGGGCAGAGATACAGTGGTCTCACTGGTCAAAGCCTTTGTGAGAAACGTCAACAGACCACAAATAAGACAAGTCCGTATTTCCATGGTTTTCAGTAGTTCCTGTCATGGAAGCCGCCTCATGAATTTGATGCGGAGAGACGCTTCCATATATGCGTTTACAGGTTTGTTTATTTGTCTAAACTTAAGTATTCAGGTTAATGAAATTAAATGTGCCCTGCTAGTATTTAAGGAAAACAGTCAAAGGAACTAGTTTTATGCACCAGTCACAATTTATGTTACACTCTTCGTTTACTGTACCTGTTTGGTGTAAAAGACAGTACTTATTTATGTATGAATACATAAGGACCTGTCAATGTGCAGACTACAAATGAACTCTGCTATAGTATGGCATTTTGAGAAAACAAATCCAGGTTTTTCCAAAACTGCAAACTCAATCAGAAAAACAGTAACTATTTATTTTCAAGAAAGTACTGGAAAATGTCTGAAGACTCCTCATAAAAATTTATATCTCAATTCTAGCTTCTAATTTATAGCCCTCCCCTCCAGGCACATATTACTCAAACATTAATAAAAGACCAATACATCAAAAAGCTTCAGGTTTCACATTTGCGTGCATTCATATTCATGCATATTATATATACGGGGGCAGGACTGACAGTTGCCCATCTTATAACAATTATACATTAAATAACAAACGGATTGATGGATCATGCCACAAATTCTCAGGGTTTTGTATTAGATGTGCTTAAATTTTAATAACCTTTTCCAACATCCTTACTCCTTATATATTTAGATAATAAAGTTTATGCTAATGCTTTAATTCTATAAATTTTAGATTGGTCTCAATTTATCTGTGTTTCTAATGTACCCCACATAGTAAGATCTGATTAAAACTCAAATTCAGTTATTTATTTTATTCTGAAACTACTGACATTTTTTTACACTGATTAAATGTTTCTAAAATAAGATGCATGTGCTTTACTTTGATATCTTGCAAATAAATTCTGCTTTAAAAAAAAAAATCCTCCTTCAGAGGAGATTTTTAGAGAAAAGTTTCTTTAAACAAATGTAAGGATTATGACCTTTATCAACAAAGTATTCTTCCTTAAATTTCTCGATAGAAGTTACTTGCACACAGATCCTGGTAATCACGGCTTCTCCGTTTTGTGAAACGCGTGTTTAATACATGATATGAAACAACGTATTATCTTGTGAAGACTCACGCATGAGCTGAAGGACGATACACAGCATGTCAAAATTCAAAACGATAATAAATATGCATCGAAAGACATTCAGACCTTAAACTGCAATATCTGCGCTGGATCAGAATATACAATTCGGTCCAGTCCACACAAATTCTCTCTGTGTGTTTAAAGCACACAGTTGTGTTTGCCGGAGCTGCAGGGGTCTAAATAAACCCTCAATACACACTGTTTGTATTCATCAGTCCCCATCCCTAATGTCTGGTATCGGGGATGGTAAGTCACAAGACGTCAGCTCGACTCTATTAATTACCACCTGATCCTTCCTTCCTGGATAATTAGGTACCCATTAGTTCTAATCAAGTAGTTACTTAATTATTGCAGTAATTAGTCTAATGGTCTAGCAAATTGAAGCTTTATCACTTTTGGGTACTTAATGTTCTTGGCAGAGCACATCACAAGTGTCAAGTCTCAGGCGTCAGCGATCAAGCAGCAAAAAAAAAAAAAAAAAAAGAAGTTATTATCATCAGAAATTATTTCAGGCTTTTATAACAAAATGCATCTGAAATTTAAACCAGAAGTGGAGAGTGAGCAAATACAGTCGTAACCTTTATCAAAATGAGGTATATGGAAATAATCTTAAAAAGTTTGTAAAGATGTATATATGACATGTAAAGCAGAATCAAATTTTATGAAAATATAAAAACCGGGGAGTTGAATGTACACTCTATATTTAATTACATACATAATAAAATACCACAATCATACATACACATATAAATACATAAATTAGATCATACAATATGAATAATGTATTGAATAATTGTGTACCATTATCCTCCTCCTAAATTATACATATAATGTGACAGACACTAAAGACAGCACCAGTTATTGGGATTTGCCTCAAGCAATGATAGTTGGGGACAGTAGGAGCAGCTGTGAATTGCATTGTGGGACTCGTAGTAAAAATAAAGTGTACCCTTACGTTTCCTTTTTAATTGAATGAATGAAATTCAGCTACCTACACTGGCGATGTACTGTTGGACAATTAATTGCCAAGGTGAGAATATATAGGAAAGTCATTGTCTAGTTAGATAGCAGTATGCCACCAAAATGCATTTATTCTAGCAATTCACAATTCAAGGAAATCCATCATAATCCAGTTCATTGTCATATTTTAGGCCATTTAGAACTGCACAATGCAAAATAACTGCCAGGATACCAGGAGCTGCTTCTGTGCGGAGTATAGATGTTGTGCTGTTACCTGGATGTGAAAAACATATTTTCGTTTTCCATGAATCATCAGGTTTACTTTGTGCCAGTCCGTCAGCTAAAGCACCCTCTGATGTAATCATGTTGTTAAATCATGTTCTTCTTATCCAGAAAGCTAGTTAGTAATGTTTACACATGGCTTCAGCTCCAACCTTTTTTTTTTTCCTGAAATATGGCCAAATAGTCAATCAAAATAAATGTACTGCTTACTACTAAATGTGTAATTGACTTTGTAAAATGAATATTTTAGTCAGGGGGCTACTTAAGCACAGCAATAAAGATCTGTTGTTTACCGAGATACTAGGTAGTACTAAAAACACTGGCATTTTTGTCCAGGGAGTTTAGAACTGGCAACAGAATTACTGGTCGGAACCATCGGCTCACATAGATGGCAAAAAAACCACAAAAAAAAACCCAATTAACACATGTTAACTGAAATAAAAGGAAACAAAAGATATTCCTTTTATGTTATCCAATTCCAGCAGTAGGCTATATAGAGCAACAACAAACCATCTGTCAACACAACCACCATTAGAGAAAGACTAGGGCAGAGCCGCAGCAACCTGTATGGCCCAGCAAAATGCCTACGCTGTCTTTTATTTCTGCTTCTCTGGCTGCGAGTCGCCTTGTTGGGTCGCGGCGCAGTGGAACGGGGAGCCCAACCGTTCTCTGTGGTGAGCCAGCAGCCCGTGTATGGCCGCAGGGCCAACGATCGGTTTACCAGGCCCGCGGAGAGCGGCCCGATAGACTGCAAATGGAGCCTGGTCTGTCTGTCGTCACCTCCTAATTAGCTGCGGTTTATTGAGTCTGCTGGAGACAGCGCGCGTCGGCAGGTGAGGAGAGGTGTCTGAGAGGTGCCAGTGCCAACCTGCCGGCCTGGCCGAGAACGCACAGGCCTTCCCCTCCCCCGGTGTGTCAGGGAATTACAGAGAAAGAAGCGGAGACAGGTAACCTTGAAAAGCTCAAACATCGTGTTTTGAAACTCTGAACCACTTCCATAGCTCAATGGAAAAGGATAAGGTACTAATCTTGTGATCTCTTATCGTTCGTGATGAAAGCCGTTTCATTGGAAAGGGGGTGCGGGGAAAAGCGATGTTCTGTGGTTTACGGTCATTTTTGAAGCATACTTGTGTCACGTAGATAGATACAGTACATCCGTCATGTACTGAGCCATAAGGACTTAAATTCATTACAAATCATTCTTTAATACATGCGTTTTTTTATTTATTTAATGAGATATTAAAGTTGAATAAAACAAATGTAGTATGACTTAAAATTTTTTTTTTTGAGGAAAATACATATTGACCTTTATTTTAAATTAATAATAATCGAAGGATTATTATTTTATTTTTTTGTATTATTCTCTCAATATCAGAAGGGAATCAGGATTCAGGTGGAATCCTGACACAAATGTGAACTCTGAACAGATATTATCTCTACATCTCTACGCAAGCGAATGTCCTGCTGTTGTTACGGTCATGTAAATGGGACCTCTCACCGACTGGAGCTTTAGCCGGCAGAGGGCTGCTCCTTCAGCCTCAACACCTCTTGCTGCTGGGGGGTCACCTGAGACTTTCTTTGGATAAATGATTTGACCAAGCTTGGTTGACTTTTCTGTCGTTTTCTTTTTCAGGGGCCGGCAGAAACAAAAAGGATCTTTGGGGTGAGAAAAAATTGTCTTGGGCGTCGTTTGCCCCGTGTACGCCGGAATATTCCTTGTGTCGCAAGGTGCCCATGTTTATACATACCTTTATTAAACATAACCGAAAACTTCAACATATTTTTGCTCATATTAAACAGGGTGGTATTTAGAAAACAATAAACACCTTCTGCTTTAGCTCTGATCACACTGAGAAGAGGCTTCCTGCCGTGTTTCATCAGGTTGTGGCACGTTTCCTTAGGGGTTTTTGGCCGTTCCTCAATGGAGAATTTCTTCAGAATTCACTCCGCCAGATTCCTTGTTTTTATTTCGCAAACTGCTTTCCCTTAAAACTAAGATTTTTGGTTGTGTTAAAAGATAGATTTAGATCTGGTAATTGCAACAGCAGGTTAAGAACATTCTGTGTTCACTTAGCCAGTTTTACATAGATTTTGATGAATTCCTTACATGCTGGAATGTCAATTTTCAATCTATCTTGAGACTCCTGGCAGAGGGCACAAGATTTTTAGCCAACCTCCATACTAGCAAGGGCACCAGCCCCAAGGATGCAAAAACCCGTAAAGCAAAACTACAACCCCACCAAATTTCCCATGATGTTTTTGTCTTAGCATGTGCTTTGCCTGTTTTTAGGCCAATGGCTGCTGAGTACACCCGTGAAGCTGCATTTTTGTTTTTCCTGATCGCAAGAGTTGGTTCCAATTGTCATCAAGATCCAACTGTCTGCGTCTTCGGTCTTCAGGAAATATTTCTTTCTTGCAGCTGTGAACACCGAATTGATGCAGTCAATGCTGAATGGAAATCTTCCAGACATCCTGATGGTTCCCCACAGAGACATGGACCTAATGAAAATATCTGGAAAGATACAGAAGCTATATGTTAATTGGCTTTTTTAAATTAAACATAAATGATAAAAAAAAATGTTTTGTTTCTGTTGCATCATGTTTCTGGTTAGATTTAACAAGAGCATGAATAAATCCTCTTCTTCCTCCATTGCGGAATCATCAGAATCAAACAAGATCACAAATGATACCACAAATTTTTAATAATGTAAAAAAAGTGTACTGTACTTACAAAGAAACCAAATAATAGTTACAATAATGGAAATAATATCATGTTAGAATATCTATATGTTGAAACCGTAGGTGAATAGCCCACATGATACCTAGCCACAGAGAACTCATTTGGCTGGTCCACGATATCAGAATAAAAAATTTTAAATTCTCTACCAGAAGCCTTTCAGAAAAAACAAAAATAACATTAAAATAAATAAAAATTGGCATTGTGCCTTGCTACATGACAGCAATGTGTGCAAACTGACACACAGAGTTTTAAGATTGGAGCCAGGGGAGACAGAGCGTAAAATAACTTCAATCTCTCCAGCTCTCCGAGGAGCAGACCAGAGGTGCGACCGACAACAACAACTAGGCAACGGAGAGGCAGGAAAGGGTGAAGGTAGGAGTTATTAGAGGATAAAACACACCTCTCCATCTCTCTCCCTCTCTCCCTCTCTCTCAGAAACCCGTAGGATGATCAATGGATTTAGTCAGGGGGATATTCAAGCAGAAAATTGCTGCCTTTTTGCTTTCTTTGATGTGCTTCCAAACACACACCAAACCTTCTGTCCACTAGGGTTGAAAATAACAAGAGAGCAGTCTCTATGAGTATGCCTGAAAGGAACAAAATAAAAGTGTGTGTGTGTGGGGGTGGGGGTTGAATGTTAAAGGAGGTGGGACTGGCTAGATTGAATTTTTGCAGGTCTAAAATTGAAAGCAGCCAGCAGAACAACCATTGCTCAACCAGGGGTATTTTTAAGAAGACCCTGTTGACCAGCATGGACCATTTCTCAGCACAAGGATGACATCACAGATATTGTGAAGGTCTCTCGTAAAGCACTACCATGACGAACACAACTAACGTTTTAGTCCCAACAAGGCTAAATCAAACTAACCTGGTCATTTGCTACTGCAGAAGGATACGAAAAGTCTTACCGACTTTACCAAAAACAACATGTAAAATTTGATTTTAAAAGATATATTAATTTAATAAATTAACACTGCTAAAACGATTGTGTAAAAATGGATCGCATACAATATTTTTTTTTAGCTAGGATAAAAATAATCCAGCAAATGCACTGTTGTTACCATAATCTTAATTCAGTATTGATGTTGCATTTTAGGTCTTAAATAAACAAGGATATTGGATGTGTATGGATATATGAGAAAATTAAGACACATTATCAAATATTTTTGATGAATGCAAGGTACAGAGATTTTAGAAAGTTTGGTGCCATTTGAGGCAGATGTGAAGGATAAAATGAAAGGAAAGAAACGGGCAAAGCCGTTGCACTTGAACAACTTCCTGTCTTTTTGCTAACTGAACCCTTTTTTTGCCGCCATCTTTTGGCAACCTTTTAATTATCATTACATAATGAATTATCCAGATTAATTAGTGCAATCTATCACTGAAACCTCACATCTGTTCTGTAACCCTCTGCATTTCACACCACCGGTAAACTCCCCTGAACGGACGGGGTTAGCGTCCTCCATCAGTGAGGGGTTTTGTTGTTCAATCAGTTTTAGAGGCTCCTCAAGCTCGTGCAGGTTCCTGGTGGAATGGCAAGCTGTGTCTGTAAGAGCTGAATCTCAGTGTGCGCAGGGGGCGTTGGAGGAGGGGGGCATTTATACGCACCGGTTATGGATGCAGTAGGGTAATTGGGGAGTGGGTTTTAGTGCTCCCTGCTGGGCCGAACGACGGCACCATCCATTTTCCCCACCCAGCCCCTAAAAGACCTGCAAGCCGCCCGGCCAATTAAAAGACTCAAATGTCCATTTGTCAGAGGACTGAGGGGACGGTGTGGTGAGTTTATCGTTTGTTTTAAAATAATTGCCATGGAAATCACCTTAAATCATATAATGTGGAGTTGGTGCAAAGTGGACCCAGAGTGTTGTTGGTTTTCATTAATTTCACAAGGGAGGACTGGAGGGATTTAACCAGATTAGGCCCTGGTTTTAGGGCCCAGATTAGGCCCTGGTTTATTATAATAGTGAAATCTTATCTGAAAATTAACGTTGTGCCACCCTTTTTTCTCCAGATATTGCACACGTTGTTTTTTTCCATATATTTTATGATTACTGTTTTGTCCCTGCTGTTCACTGAAGAGAGGGTAGTTAAATAAACAACATACATCATTTTCTTATTGTTTTTGAACTGCCTTGTCATATCCTTGGATTATATCTGAAAAGTACTGGCTTAACATCAAAGCCAGTTTGTCCAGTACTTTGTTTTCGTTTGAGGGCAACGTTATTATTTAGAGCTGACGAAAATGTAATTTGGTCAGGGTATTTATTCACATTCTTGAATCTTTTAAAAAACACATCTATATTTTGCAGTAACAGGACCAAGGCTCACAAATAGCTATAATGCGTGGTGTGACTACTGGAAGACCAAGACCAGAAAAGGTCATTTGTTTCAACACAGATGGAAACTTAGAGGCTCTCTTTTATTTTATCTGGTATACACACGTACATAAGGAATAAGGGAAAAGAAAAACTTTATTATCTCTTTTGGTGTGTTTTCCATCATGTCATGGAACAGAGGGATTTCTTTTTATGGTTTAATTCAACAATAGCATTTGCGATCAGTGTCTTGGGCATCTCAAGGGCATTCCTGGTGAAATTACTGAGACTCTGCACCATTTATCATAGCCCGACATGTGTCATGTTCCAGACTCCAATGTGGAGAGGTTACAGCTGAAGACAGCTCGCTCTTTGTTGAGCAGCTATCAAAGACAACATCTCTTATTTATTAAAAAAAAAAAAAAAAGGTGCCAAAACCTCTGAAAGGAGTAAAACGTGAGAGCTAAAGAATCGCTGGACGATTAAAATACGAACATTTAGACAACTGAAACAATTGGTCAACATAATGTTAAGCAAGAATCCACATCCACTTGCGAAAAAGCTGACATAGTTCAATCTCTGTCATTAACACGTCTTTGCCACAAGTCAGCTGGGGTAAAATCACACTATATTAAAAAAATAATAAAAAGGTGAGTATGTTTGTTTGATTATCTGAGAGATGGCTAGGAAGTTTAAATCCAATGTTAAGCATGCTATTGAAAAATAACAAGCTCATATGAGGCATGTAAAAAGTATGAATTTGAAATTTTGAAGTGTGGAGGAATACAAAACTGGAACAATATTTAGGTCTGTGATAAACAGTTAAGGGGCGATCACTATTCAGGGGCAGCTTAGGAGCCCCCACCAATCTACAGTCTCTGTCTAAAAGGTTTTCCGGTTGCGTCTGGTTTAAATTTTTTTTAAACAGTTCCCCATCACAAAAACGGAGGTTCGGAATCACAAGGAATCCTCACCAGGTTATCAAACCCATGTAAGTCGACACAGGTGTGTGATAACTAGTATATTCTAAATCTCAAATACAAATGCAATTACAATCCAGCAGATGTGAGCAGACTGGGTAGGAAACTCAGCTCTGTGTGGAGAATACTGACAGATTCTTGATTATTACTTTCCAGTTTCAATGTTTGTATTAAATTAGCACAATTTCTTACATATAATACTAATATATTGTTATGTTACATATGGCTAAATGCTTCTATTCTAGCCAATAAAAATAAATGTTTATTTTTTGATGGAATTAAAATATAATAATTTGTTATAATTATATTTTAAATCACGTGTGATGTTTCCATTTTGGTTTCATACTGTACGCTTTTTATAATTAAATAAAAAATAAACATGTCATTATGAAATAAACAAATACATCAATATCAAATATATGATTTTATTTAGAATTGATTCAAGAATAAGTGCCTTATTATTAAATGTTTTATAGAATGTCACTTTCCAAAATAATGTAAGCATATTTCATTTAATAGTAATGCATTCCATTTCCCCAATGACTTTCATTGGAACACGTCTTTTTTCCTCCATTTTTTGGTTTTGCCAAATTTAGAATAACGCAATGATTCTCGCTAGAACGCTAAGCAACTCATCGGTGCTTGAAAAGACTTGTCTTATGTCATACGATGTCCGTTTTGAAGGCAGTTTGGAAATTTTTGATTTGCATTTGTGCAAATTTTGTAAAACAAAAAACTTCCAGGGCTCTTTAGATTAACAATATTATGTTTAACGACTGTGGCGTAATGTAATTTTGTTAGATAGCATATAGCTTCTTTTAAAAATGTTCATCACATAGAATAGCTAACATTAGCCAAACACAAAAAAACACATATAGGCTACAAAAGATGAGCGGTTGAAAGAATCTGATTTGTAAACCATACAACCAATGTTAGCTAGTAAACTTAGGTAAACTTATTTTATTTCCCCGCGAGAATTTAACATCCATCTCTGGTATTAATTGATCCATCACTGGTATTCATTTTCAGGGCTCTTTTTTGCACTTTTTCCAGCAGCACCGCCTGCCTCTTGTTACTTCCCAACAGGAAGGCTCCTCCGTATTCCAGACGTAGACATATCAGGATTGTGTAGATGGTTGGCAGGTCCTTGTTGATGATGGGTTGTGCGACTAGGACCGTCAAAAAAAAGTGCAGCCATTTTGAGACTTCACCAACTACTCCGCATATGTACTTGTTTTGAGTCATGGGTGGGAGCCAGGGTGGTGACAACAGGGACTTCCTAATCTCCTAGAATAGAAGGAGTAGGTTGTGGTGGGTCCAGTGACAAACGTACCCCGATTTCCACAGACTTTTAGAATAGCAGAATGTTGCAAGCTACTTATCCAGCTGATGGGCCTCCGTTCCCATGGATATTTGTCAGGAGACACAGAGGGACCACTCCTGGAATGTTGCCTCTAACCGAGGGCTGTAAGTGTCGTTGGACATTAACTCTCTACCTTCTTCCAGTAGTGCAGTTCTATATCCAGGCAAGTAATCTGAGGCACAGCTCTATGACCGGCAGATGTTGTAGCTACTTGGTGCGATTCCCGCCATCAAAAGTTTTGGACACGTCAGATAGCAACACTTTCACTATTGCTTACCCTCTCACTAGCCATTTGGGGTAGGCAGCCGTTAGTCAAAAGTATGTGGTATTCACAAGGGAGGTTTTGGTGCATCTGGGCAGGTAGACATACATATTCTTACACTCGGAGATGACAATTTTAACGACAGTTTTGATAAGATAAGCCCTCTGTTCCTTACATTCATTTCTTGTTGAAATGTAAAATGTATTCGTATATTTCTTAAAAATTAAATCAGATTAATGGTGGTTTTAATATTTTCACAGCAAATAGAAAATACTGGATGCACGCATGAGTGAACATACATGGATGAAGTCAATTAGCTTGGAAGAAATTCCACCTACACTTTGCGTTCTCGTTTTGCCTTAAAGTTAAAAGCTCAATCCCAAAACTGACTCTTCGCGTTTAATTGGGTCCGACAACCGTTGACGTTTGGGACACAGCAATGTGACAGTAATGCCAGACGTGTAACGGTCAGGTTGATGTGTCCCAAACGTCAACGGTTGTTGGAACCAATTAAAAAAAAAATTATATATATATACACACACACACACACACACACACACACACACACACACACACACACAAGTTAAACGGACCCAAAGGCTCGGACGTGGGCGGGCTCTCCAGAGGGTGGCCGTCTGCACCGCGGACCCAAAGGCTCCTGGTGCGTTGATGGTCCATGTGGCTGCTGGAAATGGCACCACCCATTCAGTCACAGAACGCAGCATAAACAGGATATCTTCCTTTACCACTTAACGGAAGACCAACTTCAACCAGTTTATCTACGTCACTGGTGTTCGCTGTGCCTTGACAAAGATCGGGAAGAAGTCGCCTTCTGTCTGCTGCACTCCGCCTGCGGTTCTGGATAATATAAAACAGAGCAAACACAAAACTAGGCGTGCCTACCGCTAAATCAAAATTATAATCAAAAATTACTCAGAATAAACATCCCTAATCAATTTTTTTTTTTTTTAAGAAACCAAACTCAAAAAAGAAATCCTTGCATTTCCTTCCCAACTTGTTTATGGACAATTAGACATGCAGGAATTAATAATAAAAAAAATTATTTTATTTTTTTGGCCTAAAATAAATTATTTTTAAGGATGGACATATTGTCCTTTTAATTTGGGACAGTACAGTCCTCATTTTGTTAATATTTATAATTGCATTATAAAAGCCTGATCTTACTAATTGATGACCAAACATTCTACTTCAAAGCTAGCCTACAGGTCTGTTTTAAAAAATGTGCCAGCCTAGCTAAAGTTGTAGGCTTATCGGTATAATACCACTTCTGTGTTTTAACAGACACATTTGTAATTAATAATATCATTATTATTGTCCTAGTAATTCAGCCGTTAATCACTTAATCAGGACTGCGTATGTACACACACACACACACACACACACTTTGAACAAGATCAAACACTGAGCACATACTTAATAGTTTAAAAAGGCATACACTACAGTGACGCATTTTTTAAAAGTGTCAGTTTCTCTGTTGAATACTGTCCATCAAAAGACTCAAGACAGAAACCCGGCTGTCATTAATACTGCATGTGATATGCGATTGTTTAAGTAGCGCATCAATAATTCCTGACACAAACAGAGCGCAGAGGAAGTGGAGCATGCTTAAATTAATTGATCCCACCGACAGGTTGTTTATGATTTAATATTACGTACTGCTGTACTTTAAAAACGGCGCTGTATAAGAACATCATGAACATTCTAAAAGACGGAGTAATTAATTACAAGAGCACCGTATAAAGCAGAGACAATGCTTCATATCAATTACCCAACTGTTTACAAGATGCCGTTAGGGGGATTGCCATGACAACCTAGGTATGTCTGCCCTCTTTCACGTTCAACGGCTAATTATACGACACTACAACCCATTTTCAAATGTGAAGAATTACAGGTTAATACAGTTGAAATCATTAAAGCAATACCCATTGTTTTCAATAGAATGAGAAGAGCTTTTCTACAAACACAAAAGTGTTATTAAATGGGGTCTAATTGCACAGAGCAATAGTCAAGAAAAGAAAATGACAGATGATTCCATTGATTGAAACAAGCCCCAGCAATTATAAAAACAAGATGATGCAATTCTCCGCAATGGCTTGGTGAGAACCTGTACTTGTTTGGGAAAGTTTAGCTTACGACAAACCAGGGAGGAAAATATAGACGTATCCAGAATGAGCACCATTACTCATTAAAGGAGGCACGTTCATGATAATGGTAATAGTACAAGTAAAGTTTAATTGGCTGCTTTGCTTTCAGTCAGAAACATGGATACCTCAGTAAAATGCCTTAAACTCTGTAAAATAGAGATAATCCACATTTCTGGCACTGGGAACCGTTATAAATGCCAAAAAGAGAAGACCAGACAACCTCACCCTTGAACATGCTTACCTCACTGGAACATTGTGCTTGTGTAGTCAATTTACTGATTAAAAGCCCCCAGCAGTTGTGTCATCGAAGGGAATAGCTCATAATCCCATACAAGTCGCTTCCCTGGATGAGGATAGCCATTCAGAAAGTTTAAAGTCCAAAGGAAGATTTGATCTCCAGACTTCCTGTTCAGAAGTGGCATGCACAATCATTTGACACAGGTGACCAAGCAGTGCACCGTGTGTTACTAGCAGAAGGCTATGCTGGTTTCAGCAGCACTTGTCTGAAACATGATTGAAAGATTTGTCGGTTTGGCTTAGTGGAATTTAAGCTTCCTGAAAATCAGTTCAAACGCTGACAGTTTCTCAACACCCCCCCCTTACCCTCTTGCTTCCTTTTGAGAAAATCTGTTAATTGTAACATTTTCAATCGATATTAAAACATTACATCCAATCTTTATTTAAAATTGTTTATCACACAAGCCTAACATATCCATTCCTAGTGTAGCTATTTGGGATGTGTAAAAAGAAAAAAGGAGATGCAGAAAACTAATTTCTCTCCTAACTGGCTATCCCTTTTAAGAAGACATTTAAAAAAGTTCTGGCACAACAGACTGATGGCTATCAGTGCCTCTTGCTTAGATGGCAAAGTAAAAACATTTATCAATATATTCATATCAATATATTAATACATTTAATATATTCATCTGGTGTTGATTTTCTTTAAAAAAAATGTTAGTTTTCTTTCTGATCAATACAGAAGTTTTTATTTTATTTATTTGTGCAATCAATTTCTGAGCACATGGAGAACGCCTCAAGACTGAAGTAGGTAGATCTATTCTCTGTGTTCATTATCATGTGACTCTACTGCCCTCTACAGGCGAAAATTAAATGTGCTGGAGCTTGGTCAATAAGACCGATACCTGGAGTGTCTTTCTAGGCAGGAATGTGATTCAATCAGCCTTAATGCTTGCCACCCTGGGAAGACAGGTTTGAAAGATTTGTTAATCGGTTCACAAACTATGCTGCATTATTGTGTGTGTGAGTTCTCATTGCACTTGTTGCCGTCCAATGATTACTAGTTTTTTTTTTTTGTTTTTTTTACTCATTACTAACCTTTTAATTGTTTATTGCCGTGGGAGTCAGTGTAGTACCAGTAGTGATGGCATGAGTTATTCTAACGCATGTATTTCCACGGTAATCAGAAGAAACCCTGTCCTTGATCTTTTCCTCTCCTGCCCCTTCAGTTCTGATGTTGCCTCTCAGCTCCTTGTCGCTTTGTAAATGAGGTATGAGTAGATGAGTAAGATTATCCCGTCAGAGTCCAGTGACCTGAGCGGCCTCAGGCTGGGCCTATTAAGCAATTAACTTATGCAAAGATCTCATGATCCAGACATGCCTAAATATACTGTGCAAAGTCCATAAACCCCGTCTATCCATTAAGAGCATTTGTACCCGAATTCTGGTGCGAGCGAATTCAAGATTCTCATTTTAATAAGTAACGCAGCAGCAAAGCTGAGCAAGATTAGTTGTGTTACAAAAAAGACACAGCAGTTCTGAATGTATTACACTAATAAAAACATTAAAACATAAAAGGAAAATTAAAGGAAATTGAAAATTAGGATTCAAATCATTCTCTTGAACTCTTGTACCATTTCTTTTTTGCGTGCAGAAACCCTTCACACGTTTAATTAATTCGGCCTTCACAACAATTAGATTTAGACCGATCAGGGGAATCATTTGAAAAAAAATTTAGGTCTTAAATTTCTCTATAAATCTCAATTTGATGGGAACTACATTACCCCTGAGAAAACTCCTAGTAGGAAAAACGGGTTATAAAAAATGTAAGGTCTGTAATTGCGTATATTGTCCTGCGAAATGGTTATTATTCAACATTACATTAAGTCAGAGGTATTAAATCTTTTCTCACCTTTTTGTATCTCTAAAATACATAAACACACACCTGGATACAATCACACACACTCAAGGATACAAACAGAGTCGCCACCTCTTCAAAATCCCTTTCAAGTTACCATGGAAACTCATCCCTCATTTCATAGAACTCAACATTAAAACATAGATGGTAAGAAGTCTAAGGTATTCATAGAGTTTGCTTGTTGCTTGACTTTGATGAACGCCATTCAGCTAAGTTGCTACGGAGCCAATAGCAGATTCCAATTAGTTTTGCTGACAGTACAGTAGACTGCAGCCATGGATCTAATTAAGCATAACTCTGATGCTGAGACAATGGCAGTCGTTACTCCACCTGGAGTTAGAACAATTCATTTATTTACTTGGTTATTTCCAGCTCTTTTACCCTTGCTGTATTACGGGTACAATCTAAAAAAAAACAAAAAAACAAGATAATTTATCCCGTACACTTGTCGTATCAGACCCAGTGATGAGATTTTGACGTCATGTTTATCTATATGTATAAGTCCGAACATAGAATTCACTCATAGGGCTCACAAAGTAGTACTTAATCTCCCATAGAAGACTAAGGTATACACATGACTTAACATGGTGCTTTTATTATTTCAAGTTCCTTAAACCAAAACCTACGCTGTATTGACATGTTTTCTACAGACCGTTTCACATTTTGAGTGGTACGGGAGTACAGAGCCCAGGTAGTCCTTCAGAACACAGCGAGAGCTGGCGCTTTGTTTTGGGAAAGGTTGACTGCAATGAAATATAAAAAAGACAGCATCCAAGGTATTTGTCATTAATATGGGTTTGCATTATTTAGAATTTAGCAGCACCTGGTGGCCAAAGTAAATATTTATTTGTGTGTGTGTGCGCGTGCATTGGATGACGACTACATACTTTTACCATTTACATGCCCCATGCCTGACCTGCAGTCAACCTAGTCATGCATTGCTGCTTTCAAAAATATTGACGTTTCAAATCATGCATGTTCAGATCTATATTTTCGGAGAACCATATATTCTATATTATTGATTCATCCACATATGCTGGTATTCATTCTGCAGACTGCTGAAATGCCTATACAGAGTACAGTAAGACAGCCCTCTAATAGAGGGGGGGGGGGGGGAATGCCGTCTCTCTCTTCGGTCTCTATGGAGTTCAGTATGCCAGCTGAGGTAGAAATGCCAAACTGTGCCGTTAAGGATAGCAATGTACTGTGCATCCCGGTGCACATGGGATTCCCTCTGGCCAACGTTCAGTGACTGAACACTGTTATGAGATCAGCATATTTTAACCCTTCTGGTGCTGTGCTTTTCTTCCAATTCCCAGACCAGGATTTACGTTTTACATGTTATATTGGCAGAGAAATCAGCAGAGAATCGGCATGAGACAAAACTGGGCAAGTGTTGTACAAATCCATCTCAATGGATATAGCCTGCGAACAAGGGTTATAATGGGAGGGGAAAAAAAGATTTTTGTTTACTCAAAATAATCAGTTCATGCGTTCTGACTCCTGCATTAAGCCAATTTATATTGATTTATTCTCGCAACACACAAGAGGGTTGGCTAAAAGTTAATTGGATTTACTGTCAGATCCGTGCATTCAGAAAACAATGCCTTCCCTTACTGTCCGTTTCCTCATGCTAAATCTGCCACGTGCTTACATCTGTAATCATTAAACCAACAAACAACCTGGTGACTGTGAGGTAATCATTAAACAAATAACCTGGCGACTGTGCGAGTTCGCCGCTGCCGGACCCCTTTCCCTGCAGCAGGTACCTGGTCGGTGGGTGAAAAATTGACCTGCCCCTTTAAGGGGTGGCAGAGAGAGCGCGAAGACAGCCTGTACACTGCCAGACGGGGCAGCTGCTGTCACTTTTAATGACATTACAGATTGCGGTTTAGCTGTTGCTGCCGGGCTACAGAGACTGGTGACTGGAAGGGCAGGCTAGGGAAGTGTGAGCCCGCTCCATTGGCCACCAATCACCCCTTTCCTCATCACAAAATCGCTCTTTAAATGGCATCTTAACTCGTCTTCATTCCCCACCTAAATCAAAAGGCTGCTGAATAAATGCATGTTCTGTTACTTTCAAGACTCAGGATATATTTATTATTTACTTTATGTTTTTTTTATTCTATGGAAAGTCATTTCCGTTTATACAGATTCACAATGGAGCACCAATTACACTGTATTTAGCGTGCCCTTTGATTTGCAGTTATTTTGTACCAGTTTCTTGTATTTTTCAGTTAAAAAAATATATATATTTATTTTTCCTCGGGAGACTAGATTTAGTTAGAATTTTCTAGATTTCATGTCAAAAGTATTTTCATCCGTAACAGGTCATGGAACAGCTTCCAAAATAATATGGCAAGGCTGAGACATTGCCTTTTGATTGCCAGTTTTTTTTTTCTTAGTTTAGCTTTTCCTAAATAGGTAGGGTTTGTTTCACATTTTAACATGAAATATAGATTTGGAGAAACAGAACTAACAGGGCATTTGTAAAGACTGCTGATCAGTCTATTAATGCAGAAAGATATTACAGATATTAGCCGTTTTCATACTCTTCAGACTGACTGCTGCATTTACATTATATAAGATATTCATGGAGAGTACTCCATTCAAAATTATAAAAATAATAATACTGGCACTATCTGATACAAAATTTAAATACTTAATGCAAAAATAAATCTATTACTGTGTTGTTTTTTTCCCCCCCTTTTCTTAAATTTATCATCAGAGACCAAGACAAGCTGACAACTTCTCATTGGAGCACTAAATTTGCATGTCAGCTGACGGGGGAGAAAAGGCAGCCATTTCACACCAGCAGGGAAGATGCAGTCACCGGCTGCCTAAGCAAAACAAGCTGCAATAATCTTATCTGGCTTGTGACCCTTTCCCATGATCTCATTCAGCAGCTATTAAAGACATTGATCTTGATTGTTCCTTCTGGTGTGTTGCTGATTATTATTTACTAAGCAGCTGTGCAGGGATCAGGAAGATTCTGGACATCAGTCAAGCCAAATGAGTTGCTATCCCTCAACAAGTCCTGCAAAACACACACTTCAGCCGGTCAATTTTCACCCACTAGAAGTGCAAAATCAGTGATATTTTTGCATTTTACCTACCCCTCGACATCAAATGAAGACCGGAGAAAACGGTACCATACATTTCATTTTATTACTATGACTTCGACTGACCTGGGAATTCAATATCATTTTAATCAGCATCTAGAATTTGACTTGAATATCCACCTCCAAAATTATTTCCTTGGATAGATTTACAATTTGCATTTTAATATCCTGTTTCTGAATCAGACAGTGCAGAGTAGACAGCAAACTTGCATTACACACAATTGCATTAGAGTTGTTGCTGAATTACACCTGAATGGGCTTTATGAACTGCCACAGTACGTTTTACTAAACAGAGCTTTTATACATTCACATTAAGGAAAACAGTATTAGCTAAAGATTCAATTACAATACTAATGCAAAAGACCCCAGAAAACAAGAAGATATTTAATAGGTTTGCATCATCTAAAACTCTCAGCAATATCGAATCAAAGTCTGATGAAATTTCTTTTTTAAATCTGTTTTTGATATGCTACTGGTCTAAACTACAGGCTTACCACAATGGCGATTCTGTTTTCAAGCAAGGTGTAAAGTGACAAAAGAGTGCAGGGTTTAGGCGGAGGGATATAGGCTCATTGAAGCACAGAGAGAAATTTGGGCTCTGCGTGAAGTGTAAGTAAAAGCCTTATGTCAGGACTCATTACTACTGCTGTTAGTGCTGCTGTGAATTAGGCATGGCTTCAAGTTACCGAAATCCCACAGGTACCTCCTCCAAGCCTCCAATTTAGCCCCGCATCCAGAACTGCCCTGTCCAGTTCAGAAGCCAACAATTAATTCCTGGACCTGGAGCTAGAACAGGATTCCAGTCCAGCACTAATACTCAATAATCATTGACCTATTTTACAGGATTTGGAGTGCAAAATCCTGATCTGCTGCCCTAATTCATGAAACGAAAGCGATCTAATGGTCCTGGTCCAACTGCTCCGTTTAATCTGAAAGCATGCTCTTGTTATTAATTTCTCATTAGGGGAATGCAGTTCTAACGATGGGATTAATGCTTGCTCTCAATTTGCAGTTTTGACCTCCGAAAACAAATGCTATACTCAAAACATCTGCCCAGTACGGCTGATATTGTTCCAAGACGGTTTGTTTGTCATTTTCAGAGGCATTTTATTTATTTTGATGCCGATTTATTTTTTTCTGAAATCTTGGAGGATACATCTGCAACTTAAATTCATAATAACACGTGGTTGGATTTAATATCTGCTCGTTTTAGTCAAATTTATAGCCACCAGGGGGCACTTTTTCCCTTAATCGCTCATTTCTAGTATGTTTACTTGATTGCTCTAAAACTGGTTCAGGAGCTGCAATTGTCTTTAAAGTATTTAATTTTTTTTGTTTACCTACTCAAGTTTTGAATATTCAAACTATTTCCTATATTACAAATGTAAAAATGCAAACCCTCCATGACAAGGTGTTGGCTGGAGTAGGTAATATTAGTTCAAATATCAATTCTAGAATGTACAGGTTTAGAATTTGTCTATTGTGTTTTAACAATGACCTTGAACATTTCTTTAGAGGATGTTGGCGGCTGGTTTGACATTACCCATGCCTTGGAACAGGGAAAACTCTGTTTTATGTAAGAAACAGCCAAACATAGGCCAGACAATTTGCAGATTATTCATGCATGTAGATTGCTATTCGGGTATTTTTTTTAAAGAATTTAGCCTCTGCCCTGCACATGAAGTGTTACAATATATTGTAATTTGTAAAGCGCAATACCTTTTTGTTTTTAAAAAAAAAAAACCAAAAAAAAATAAACACTGATTTAATTGTTTGGTGATGAATGTGTGAATACTGGCATTTTTCACAGAAGTGGTGATCTCGATTCTAAAGGACAGCTGCATTTAAACCTTGTGCCTTTCAGTTCAAAGAGTAATCCCCTTGTGGCTGGTGCAATAAATAATTTGGAGGGAAAAGGCACGATGCATCTTTTAACATGTGCAGTCATCTCAGAGTGCAAAACCTACAAATGTCACGTTCTTTTAACATCATAAGTAATTGGTCAGGCTGCACAACACAGGGGTGGAAAAAATGTCCCTGAAACAGACTCAAATGACATAAGATACAAAAGTTAATGGACTCCAGAATGCTCAAAAACTGCATTCTGCACTGGTTAATCAAATCGTCTCTTAAATTCAATTAACTACACTCAACTAAATGCATGCCTATGTTGTTAACGTGTAGCAACACTAGTTCAAGTAATTATACATTTCTATATACTATACATTTCTTTTTTTGTTAAATATAAAAACGTAAAGAAATAAAATCACTATAAGATAATGGTTGAATCAACCATCCTTGCATTGGATGGAAAGTAACCAAAAGACAGGCACTGGTTTTGGTGATTTCAGTCAGTGCATTCCAATCTCCACCAGTCCTCTTTAGCACTGCCACTGGAAGTCATGCCAGCCCAGTGCAATTCCCCTTTCCTGAGGGCTCAGATGTCCTGGATAGGCTGCTGGTGTTATTATCTGCAGTTAATGGGAGGAGAGATTGTTTTGATAATGCCATTAATCGAGACTGCATTTGTGAAAAGGAAAAACTACGTGGAAGCAGACGTGTACCTTTTGACAATCAATTCCATCCGATTCAGAAATATGTAAATGTAATTCACCGAAAAGTGCCATAAAGAGTAGAAATGTACAAAACACAGGAGGTGTTACTGGAGACCAATTCATTTATTGCTCTAAAACAGACATGGTCAAACTTCTGGTCCTTGGGAGCGGCGGTGTCCGAGTTTAGTATCAAACTCACTTTTTTTGATTGTTTCAAAATACTTATTGAGAGGCACATGGTAAACCCACAGTAACTGCGGTTGAGGACCAGGTTTGGCAATCCATGCTTTACAAAACCACTTCAAATCAAGAATCGAGTCTTTGCATTTTCAAGACCGTATAAACAAGAATAAATCTTCCCATTGTGGAGGGTAGGTTTACCAGCCTTTTTGAAATAAAAAAAATGATGCATGCAAACGCAAGGTTCAGGAGAAGAGGAACTGTTGGGTGTTGGGTAACTGTGTGTCCCAAGTCAATCGAGAGACAGGTGTGCAGGGGCGGAGAGCACTGTGATGTTCCCAGCTTGCCAGTAAACGGATACAGTGAGAGGAGCAGGTGTTGTGCTCCAAGTCTCCCCAACCACACAACTTCATCATCTCTGCAAGCATAGCCCCAAGACAGCAGCTGTCAGCTTCGGTGAATGCACAGTTCAACTTTTTTGCAATTAAGGTTTTTGTGCCAGGACAGAGTTCAGTTACGTTTTATTTTTCTGCTTTTCATCCAGGATTGTATACATTATGTTACGTTATCACTTTTTAAAATTCAATTTAATACTTTAATATATTATAATTGCACTTAGTCTGATTTTGTTTAACCCTTTAACTTTATCAGATTATGTCATTTAGAATACTGAATTAGAAGTATTCCATTTCAAAAGTAACACAATTACTTTGTTTAGGCTGCTACAGATGTAGGACTGTTTCCTGGTCATAACGGTCAGAGTGTTTTATTAATGGGATAATAAAATGGATTTAATAAAAATAAAAACTTTCATTATCTTTCTAACCTTGCTGCATAGATGAGCAAAATGAGACTTGAAATTTACTTTCCTAAATCAGGAGGAAAAAAATACAATTAATTTCTTGGTAAAAAAGAAATTGGACTAAAAAAACAAAACAATTTATTTTGTCATTTATTTTTAACTTCATCGCAACCCCCCGTTCCCACCACCAAAGATCCTACACCGCCAGAAATCAAGACCGCCAGACCCCAGAACGTGAAGGGGCATTATAGCAACTGACGCAAGTGTCAAAAAGTCCCGGTGTTCTAGCTTTTTGCAGACATATCGTTAACTTTTGTTCCAACACACAGATGTGAGCAAACACGCTTAAATACGCTTAAGTGGGCTGTGGAAACACTTCAATGTGTCGAGACTTCCCACTTCACATGCAGACCCCAACAGTGCACAGCAAGCTTACACCATTTAGAAACACAATTCAAGATTCACAAGTTCAGTGAGCCACACCATGTACAAAGCACACGTGCTGGCAATAGCCAGTCCCCACACCCAAATGCTAAGAACGCAAGGCAATGTCTGTACAGACATTACAATTTATTTATTTTTGAATACAGGTTTTAAAAACCCATACATTCTTTGAACCCCATAAGCATTCCAAATTGGAAGTTTCCCTTTTGCTGTACATTAACCTTTAGTTTCTCTGACATAGTTCAGATCAGCAAACTTTTTTTGGGTGGGGGTGGGGTCAGAACTACATACCCACTCACTAAAGTAAAATCAAGCAATTTAAAACACTGCATTTCACACTTTCTCAGTATCCCTGGTTATTGGCAGCTAGCCATTTCCACCTGAAACTATTTTTTTCTGTACATAGGGCTCTGCAGTAGACCAGATTTGTTTCAGGACAAATCTGGCTGTGGGCACATGTTAGTCTACACAAACAGTGTCGCTTCAACTACACAGCCAGCATATACCACCACACGGTCTGTGCAGCACACTGAGAGAACTTTGTTCTTTTAATTCACTCCCTGACACCACTCTACTCAGCTTCTGTGCTTATCTACATAACCAAGCATATCAGGTTTCTTCTCAACCAACAAAAGCCTAACTTTATGGAGAACCGACTATATAAGTGTCTAACTGGCTGGGCGGCTAAGCTGCTTACCCGCTTTAAAACCAGCAGTACATTCAAGTCCTATCTTGTACAACTAACTCCATTTTTCCCAGCTCAGCACTCATTCTCCAACTCTCCTCAACTAATCCGTTGACCCTGCCCTTTTTAAAGGCTCCCAATTGTGTTAATTTAAGGCAGCTGTTCAATCAATTACCCAATTTACACAAAATGGCTGCCCATCTGCCTCCTGGGAATTGTAGTCCTGCTGCGCCAGGCCGACAGAACTACATTACCTTAAAATGGGTAGAGACTGTGCAAAGACTGACCCTTGACCACAGTGCCCCAAACTTCATCAAAATTAATTGAAAATGACTAATTTGTTTCAGAACTTTAGCAGAAGAAATGAAATACTTACAAAAACATGGAGAGAAAAAAACAGTATCAATCACAATTTTATTTAATGTAATTAGCCGGTTCTCAAAAGTATTGATTCCCTCTCAGTTTTACTCATTGGATTTAGCTAGTAATGAATAAATTACATCTTGCTTCACAAGGCTACTTGGCTGCCAGCTGGGAAAGAAAGGAAAATGTTCAGTAAAAGGATTTTAGCCTATAGGCTAAGAGATAGCATTGGATCAGTTTTTACATACTTGGCATGTTTATGGCAACTTGAGGGTGACAAAATTGATTGGTTCCGGGTCAATGAGAAAATCGTCACTCGTCCTCTGTATCCCAATACCATGTGGCTAACATCTCTGAGACAGCTATAGCCCCCAGCATTCACTTAGCGTTACTTTGCGTGCAGGTCATGTCCTCTGTACTAAGTGGGATTGGCTAAGAAAGCTGTATGTCAGGATCTTTTATAGTTGTCATCTTGGATGCAGCCATCAAAGTTGTCCAAAACCCTGATCTTCATACCATACTCACCATAGTGTGAACCTTGGCATTATTTATGACTTTGCCATCGGTGTAATACGTTCCCAAACACTCCATTCCAACTAGATGTGATTCTGTCTCCGTTCCTCCAAACCTCAGGGCAAATGCTTGTGACCGTTTTTGCCAATTAATTTGTCATGCCATAGAACTGGGCAAAGCTGGTGAATTGGTTCAGGGCCACCAGAATGCATTCTTCGTACCCTTTGCATGTGTTTTGAATCTAAAAAGTCTACTGACAGCAGTTCGAATGGAGGAGTGGTAAAGTTGCTAGTTAACGGGGCCCGTATTGGGCTATTCAGAATCCTCTTATCAGAAGTTAATTTTTCTTGTACCCAAAGATAAAGATGATGAAGACTGATGACTGAATCCCTCACCTGAGCTTCTCTAATCACCCTACTTGGAATTGCCTGGACAGTGCTGAGCAATTAATCTATTAATCCATCCGTTTTTCCTCAACGACTCCCGTTGTCACGACACCGAGCAGTGGTGTAGGTGCAGAAATCAGTATCACGTTAAAATATAAATTATTAGTTTAGTCAAATTTTAAATAGTTTACCCATGAATTGAGAATTACAATAAATCATTTTATTCTCTGATATTACAAGCAAAATGTGGTGAAGGTTTACATTATTTTAATAGTGGTAAGATGACATCGATCACCATTTTAATTCATTTAGACAACCTGCTAAAAATATGAATTCCATTCACGTAACTATGAAACTCAACAACTAACCCGTTAATTTCTAGACTACATTTCGAAAGCATAAATCAACTGAACAGGTCTTCTCAACTAATTCCCAGAGGTGGTACAAATTTAAAATGACCTTACTTGCCCATCTCGACCTGGAAATAGTTCCGCTATTCTCCCTGACTTCCATGTTCGCTAGGTGCATTATCTTCTCCAATAATTGCAACTTCACCCACTTTAGTGAGGGATGAGCTGCCGTTTTTCAAAGATTTCCAGTCCAGCCTCTGCCTGTATCTCTATCGTTAGGTTCATGTGCTGAATGCTGGGTCCCCTCTGGTAAGTGTGCCTAGGCGAAGGGCCTTTAGTTTACTATCGCTTCATCCTCTGTAAGGATGGTACACATTTCTTCAAATGTAAGTGTTGCTTTACCTAGCATCTTTCTGAGGCATGTTTTCGCTGAACAGACAAGTCTCTCCCAGAATCCGGCCCACCAAGCCTCTCTCTGAGAAAAACTACAAAACAGTAATCCTGGAACTCCAACACAGAACTCCAATTTAGTAATCCTATCCCTTGGCAGAGGCGCAGTCACCTGCTGTCTGGCATTGGCCTTGAACCTCCTACAGGCTGAACATCTTGGCACGGTGCTCTTGACTAACTGTCTGGAACGCAAAATACAGTAACTCTCTCGTACCTTTACTAAAATGTCTGTAACTAAATCCATCACTTTCATGCAGGTGCTGGATAAGCAACTCAGAGTATCTGTCTTCGTGGGGCAGAACCCAAGGGTGCTGCTCTCTCGGTAGGTGAAGTCTGACTGTTACAAACTTCCAAATCCATGCTTGTCCAGAAAGGGTTTCAGTTCTCTAATTTCGAGTCGTTGTTTATATACTTTCCTGCATTTAATAATTTATGTTCCTCACTGAAACTCTCCTATTGAACTACCCTCATCCAACATGCTTGGAACAACAGATATTTTGTCAAGTCACCTTAGGTTTAAGTGTTAATAGTCTTGGTATATGCATGGGATATGAACCTTTTCCTCCAGACTGTCACTCTGAACACTTTACTTAGTTTACATTGCCTCTTCAAGCACAAAACTGGTTGGAACAGTGAGCTGCACAGTGACCTGGTAACTGAACAGTAGGTAAGTCCAGTACTCACTACTTTATCTGGGATATGTTAGTCAGCCTGCTCCAACGGATCGTGAGATGACAGAATACTGGGTCCGTTCCACCACAGCTGGCTCGGTGTCAGAGTTCGAACAGTTTAGCCTCTTGTGGGTAGATTCGCTGGGCTAATCCTCCCACAGTGTGACCATGAATCCTTGTTTGCGACAAACTGCCTCCATTTCTGAGCCGAGCTGCAAATCCAGTGCAACATCATCATTGAGTCTGTCCACATTTTGAGCTGTGTCCCCCCCCCATTTGCAGTGATTTCATCAGGGTTTGTCCTAGCCTCGATCCGATAACTGCTCCCATCAATTCCCAACATGGCGGTGTCATCCCTGAAAGGCTATATGTGCTATTAGCTTTTCCAAGACAATATGTGCCACTCCTTTCCCCTGTTGCTTTGAGCCAGGATGCAGTCAGATCAGAGGTCAATGCTGGAGGATCAGAGGTCAAGGATCAGAGGTCTCCTTGGGGTCACCAACAAAGGGCATGATATAGATCATGAAGCATCTCTGAAGCAGATTTTCCACTTG
>JAOVYW010000017.1:2910680-2937773 GCA_025775045.1 Hiodon tergisus
GACACACATGGGGACCGACCACACTCTGTGACTTATACATGTGGAGACCGACCACACTCTGTGACTTATACACATGGAGACCAACCACACTCTGTGACTGATACACAAGGACCACACTCTGTGACTAATACACAGACCACACTCTGTGACTGATACACATGGGGACCGACGACACTCTGCGACTTATACACAGACAACACTCTGTGACTTATACACATGGCAACCAACCAGACTCTGTGACTTATACACAGACCACACTCTGTGACTGACACACATGGGGACCGACCACACTCTGTGACTTATAATCATGGACCACACTCTGTGACTGTACACATGGAGACCGACCACACTCTGTGACTGATACACATGGAGACCGACCATACTCTGTGACTTATACACATGGACACCTTGTCTAGGGCTGTGTAGGATTTCACCCTTTAACAGTGACAGTGGCATGTTAAATTTTGAATGACCACCCCCCCCCCCACTCAGGATTATCCGTGCTAAACACCCCCCCCCCCCAGTATTAATGAATATTAATAATATATTAATGAATAAATAATGACCCCCATATATATATACGCTTTATGCCATGTTATCTGCACCAGAGGCACATAAAACACCTGGTCCATACAATGTCCATTATTAGTACATTTCAATTAAACAACATACTGATGTTATAAGCTGGTGCTAGGGAAGGCATGGCAAAGCCTGGTCCTCGAGAGCTGGAGTGCCTGTGGCTTTTCCAGGTACACCAGGTGAGATAATTTTCACTCTAAATAATTCTCCAATTAAGCCATAATGTTTTAGTGGAAAAAGAATCAGCAGACACTGTTCTGGAAGGCTCGCCACTTTGCCCGTTGCCCCTGATTTGAGGCAGTGGACACGTGCAGGGAGAAGCAGGGGATCGGTGACCTTCGACTGCTGGCGCGAGGAACAGTCAGCTGGAGGCTGACAGGTTACCGCTGTCTGTTCCCTGTGGCTTCTCCATGTGACTCCACATCCTCTCAGCGCTGCTCCCAGTTCCCCCTCACGTGCTGAGCTGAGCTTTTCATGGGTGATGACTGATACAAGCCAAGACTATAACTGTGTTAAATGGAACTATATCTGTGTGGTGAAAATGTCATTAAAAGCTATCAGAAAAACTCTCTAAAAAGGATATGGTTCAATAACTTGACAGACTGACATCTTTCCAAAGAGAGTATGATTTTGTGATTCTCTGCTTGCTACAACAACAACAAAAACAGCAACACCACCCCCGGTAAAAAATTCTGAAGGTGTGAGGAAGGATGTGAAAGGTGACAGGTGAGCTTTCCTGGTGGATCAGAGGGAGTGCTTTATGTCTCCTGCTGCTATGAGAATAGCAGCTTTGCACCAGGGCTGCGCGTAAGGCCGAATCATCTGGGTGACAGACGGAGGGCTGATAATCTCCTCTCTTTTCTTTAAACAAAATGTCTTCCCACAGTGCTGCAACCACAGGGCAACCCACTCCAGCATGAAAGATCAAATGGACATCTTGGCTCGATATCTGCAGCATTGGCTGTTTGGACAGGAGGTGCACCGAACAGAGTGGATCACACTGACTGCGTTTGGAAAGAGCAGGCGGACGGAACATAACAGAAAACACTGACTGCGTTTGAAAAGGGCAGGCGCACGGAACAAAACAGAACACACTAACTGGAGCAAGTTTGTGCTAAAGTGCTAAACTAACAGTTTGAAGTGTTTAAGACGGCCCAGTACCTTGATACTTGTAGTCCATGCTGTTTTTGGTGGAGTCATAGTCTTCGACCAGCCGCCTGTTTTTGGTCGAATCTGCATCGTCCTGGAAGTAGTCAGTGTCAAGGCCCTCTGAGCTGTCGACCTTTGAACCCTCTGCCAAAGACTTGAGCAGACTGAAATCATCAACGTCTGGGGTGGTTTGCTGTTCTGTGGGTTCTGCTTGTTTTTTGTCTTGAAGGAAAAGTAGCAGTCATGTTAATTTATAACGAAGTTACCTTGAAAAGGAATAAAATTAATACCCAACAGCACCAAATAAATCTGCTCACCCACAGCCACATGAATTTGGTCTGCTTCAGCAATCTGTTACAATAACAAACAAAAATATTTCATACACAGCGCTTGATATATTTAATTAAATAAATGGTCACGTTGCTGTGATTTTCTCTGAACAAAAAAAGGTGCCTCTGGCAATATATTTTATTACAATCATTACATTTTATATCTTTAAATTACGCATAAAATGATTTAATTTAGTTTACTTCATTTTATTTATCTAAAAAATATAATGTGGATTATTGACAGAAAACGAAAATGGTTTCACATCCTACACAACCTTTACAAAATGCTCAACTTTAACAATTTCTGGAACTAAAATCCGTAATTACTGTTAAACTGACTTTTAAAATTTCGATTTGCTTACAGATGTTTAGTGTTTGTGGCAGATAAACGATCACAGGATATATACGTGGCTAGGAAGCTGCCAGAAACGGCATTTTTATGAGATGATAAGTTTTAAGTTTTTATTTATTGATAAAAATACAAAACAAAAACAATGTATGGTTTGTCTCTAATTTTTCCATTTTAACTATAGAGAAGTCACTTACCTGCGATTGCAATGGTCTCTCCTCACTCAGTTGTCTGTTGTATACAGATGTATCTAGATTTTTTAAAGGATACACAATTAGTAAAGTATCCCATAAGTACCAACAATATGCATGCTAGTTCTATGTTCTGCCATTCTCGGAATGGAACTGGAGGGATTTAATCGGATTAACAATCAAAAGATTAAAATGTCGTGAAAAGAGAACGGTCGATTTAACTGCGTACAATGGCCAAAACATAAAGCTCGTATAACGCACGCCTCATTTTTATTTAAATCCTCCTAAATTACATATATTCCCACATCGATGTTAGGGAAGGTTGCTACTACTCATTGTTTTTTAAAATTTTGGTCGCAGAGGGGATTTAATTTTAATAGAGGAGATTCGATATTTAATATCTTAATTTGATCTCGAAGACAGCTATACTACTGTTAGCGATGCATCGGCCGCTTACCTTTAGGGTTGCCAGGTGTGGGAAAAGTATAGATCTGGCATATTATTACAGAGAAAATTTGGATAAAGATGAAAAACCTAATGTTCTTAGACGCCATTATTAAATACTTCCCAATTGATAGTTTAGATAAATATGTAACTTCCGCTAACGTTTAGCAAATATATAAATATATATATAAATATATATTCTAACGAAAACCGAGGAAAAGGGAAATTTGAACGGCTTCGCTTTATTTTGTCTATCCGTGCTCCAGTCAGTCGAGGTATCCAGTGACTGACAGCGTCTTTTTTTTGGTGGCGCTAAATCGAGGTTTTCAATTCTCTGCGCAGGAGCTGTTACGCGTCCGCGGTGCTGAAATTAGGTCGCCTGCTAGGTAAGCCGGTAGGGTTCAGGCCTCGTGTACGCCTATACCTTGCTCTCTGTGCTGTGGTACTCAAAACAACGAGACCTGACTGATAGTCCAGTGGGAGAGGTGGACGAAGCAGAAAATCCGCCCATGTGCGTCAGCTCTTACACAACCTGCGTCACTCCATACAACAGGAACCTCTGCATTGCAATAGATTGATACTTCAATCATCCGATCGATCTCTCATTAGCTGAAACCAGGTGTGGATATTAATCGTTTTTGATAGATATAATTATACATAGTAAAAATAATTAAGAATATTAAACCAATTCAACAAACAGTTGTTTTAAAGTGTTTTTTATTAAATGATGTGAATTAATGTGAAATTCACACAAAAGTATCGTCAGCAGACCGGGTTAGAAAACAGGTGGCGTACTGATAATGGCACTTTATGGGAGTTTTTTCTATAAGTTATAAAATTGTGTAGATGTTTTAATGCTCACTGTACTGTACACGCGAGTAATTTCTCAATCGGATGCCTCGTGTTACGAGTTGTCAACGTCATTGTTATATTATGTTATTTCAGTATTTTTTCCCCCCTCTACATTAATTATTATTTAAATAAAAAATTTGGTCGTCAATAGAAATACTCAACATTGCACTCTAGTGTCTGAACGAGTGGAATGCAATCAAAGTGTGTGTCTTAACGACGTTTGCGAATAAAGTTTTGCTTTCAAAATAACAGGACGTGACGGTATCACCACAGCTACAAGTTTGAGTACAAGTTTGACATTTACAACAGCTTATTCTGGTATTAAGATAGAAACCAAAAGAAAGTGCATTTTTGGGTTTTATTACTTGTCAAAATCGAATATGGCGCATCTCCTTGTAGTTAGCTGAAACGTCAACTCTCTGTCAAAGGAAATTCAGAGAGGTTAAACAGCCTTAACTGTATATAAATCTAAGCTATATATTTCTCCTGTTAGACTATCAACAACTTGCTAAACAGTAAGTAAACGCGTCTCTGTTTAGGCTGGGCGGAAAAAATAATGTCATATGCAGTGATTCTTCGATACATATTATTTTAGCATATTAGAAATTATCCGTTAAAGCAGAAAAATGTGTATCATTTTAACTTAATGTTCTCTCATGCGAGGCGTCGCGACCCGGTATGTTAACTTGCAGTCGCTTCGTTCCTTTGCTTTCCTTGGCACACTTTAGTGTAAACCATGGGCGTACGAGTAACTTAAGCTAATAAAGGTAAAAAGGGGGCAATTTTCACAACATAATAATTATTCTTAATTAATTAAATCTTTGTCTTTTTATTTGTCACCTGTCACTGGTATATAGATGCATGAAAATATGGTCTTCATTATTTTTATTCTGTAGGTTGTGCGAGATAAAGTTGTCTATTTTTTGTGGAAAGAGCAGCTATGTTGGCGTCTTGTGCGGATGTGGAACAGCCGAGCGATAGGCTGAGCGAGGATGCAGCCTGCAGGCAGGAGGCCAGGTCAGTGGAAGAGCTGGAGAAATTCTTTGTGGAGCAACACTCCTGGAGCCATCTGAAGAAGATGTTGACAGACAGCCGCTGTATTCAGGGCCACATAGCGCCCAAGGCGCCCCACGAGTTCCAGTTTGTGCAGCGGAACGACTCTGAGGGGCCTCACTCCCATCGTGTTTATTTCTTGGGTGAGGAAGCTGAGGGGCAGTGAATTCTGTTCAGCAGCGATAGGATGCAACAGTTTAATAGTATTGCATTGTGTTGGACCTGTGTTTCAGTTGCTCTCTCTCCCACTGTTGGCTTTAGTGTGGCATTGTGTTAGAGAAGCTGTGTTTCAGCTGCCCTCTCTCCCACTGTTGGCAGTAGTGTGGCACTGTGTTGGATTTGTGTTGGACCCTCTCTCCCACTGTGTGTCCTTACAGCCATATCCAGTGAGGGAAGGGAGAACACCCTGTTCTACGCGGAGATTCCCAAAAGTGTCAACAAGCAGGCCCTCCTTTTCCTCACCTGGAAACCACTGCTGCTGCATGTCCATGTGAGCCGGTTGGTGCTGTCCGTGGGGTTGGGGTTGGGGTTGGAGAGGTGTGTGGGGTCAGGTTGGGTTTGGAGAGGTTCGTGGGGTCGGTTTGTGGTTTGCGCTGTCCGTGGGGTTGGGTGGACATTGGGGAGGGGCGTGGGGTCGTTTTGGGGTTTGTGCTGTCCGTGGGGTCAGTTTGGGGTTTGTGCTGTCCGTGGGTCGGTTTGGGGTTGGAGAGGTCTGTGGGGTCATAGCTGGCTGGCAGTCTGCTTTGAGCTAAGTGAAAATGTTTCCTTGAGAAATTTGAGTTAGGACAAGCTGTATAACATTTCTGTCTCTGTCTCCATCAGAGTCAGGACTATGGAGAGTACTATCGGGAAGACGAGCTTCTGCGGGAGAGGAAGCGCATTGGGACTCAGGGCCTCATGACCTTTGACCTCCACCGACCCAGTGGCACCTTCCTTTACCAGGCCAGGGGTTCGCTTTACACCCTAAGGGACGGGGGAACAACGGGTTTCACGGTGATGAGCACCTCTGTGTTGCTGTGACCTCATAGAATTAATTATTTATAGATAAATTGTTAAATAAATCAGATATGATAATTTATATTATTAATTTCAGTTGGGATATGAATACATGTAATTTATTAAATATTTAGGTTCTATCCTCAAACGTTTTCTTCTTCCATTTGTGTTTTACAGAGAGCACTGTTGGTCTTAGCATGTTTATTACAGTGGCCAGAAACAAACCAATAATATAACAGATTAATTAAATAGAGAATTTTGCACAATAAAACAAGAACCTTGAGGCTAAATTAGTCTCCACTTTTGCTCCACCCCTTAGAAACAACCAGTAAATCCTGAGAAAGTGAAGACTTCCTGTCCTAACATCCGAATGGACCCTAAACTGTGTCCTCTCAACCCGGCCTGGTTCTCCTTCATCCATAACTCTGACCTCTGGGTGGGAAACCTGGAGACCGGCGTGGAGAGGCGTCTGACATTCGTCCACACAGGTAAACCCATTCTGGATAAACTGGGGAGAAATAAGCCCAGCCCTT
Organism: Hiodon tergisus; assembly: GCA_025775045.1. Taxonomy (NCBI): domain Eukaryota; kingdom Metazoa; phylum Chordata; class Actinopteri; order Hiodontiformes; family Hiodontidae; genus Hiodon; species Hiodon tergisus. Next base: position 2,917,156 of record JAOVYW010000017.1, read on the forward strand.
TTAGGCAAGTTAGAATCTCGTGATGAGAGCGGGTGTTTTAGCTTAGAATCTTGGAGGTACTTCACTTGGATAGTACATTTGAGCAGTGTAAATTGACACACAACTGGTCTCCCTGTTCTACTAGGTCTGTCTGGCCTGGAGGAGGAGCCAAGATCGGCGGGTGTGGCCACATTCCTGTTGCAGGAGGAGTTTGACCGCTACACGGGGTACTGGTGGTGCCCCGTCGCTCAGGACAGTCAGTGTTTCCTTCCCATGTGGTGTCTGATCTGTTCCCTGTATGGTATGATTTAGGTCATGCAGGTGTGTATTGTGACCTGCCTTTGTGTCGATATTGCAGTGTCAGACGATGGCCACCAGGTGCTCAGGATCCTCTATGAGGAGAACGATGAGTCAAACGTGGAGTCCATCAATGTGACTTCCCCCCTACTGGAGACTCGGCTTACCGAGTCCTTTAGGTACCCCAGGGCAGGTGAGTGTGCTCGCTATCACCTCCCACTGGCCCGGGTGGGTCTGAGTGAGCTGTGTATGCCACTCCATCGCTTTTCACAGGTAACACCTGACTTTCTCTACCAGGAACCGCCAACCCCAAATCCACGCTTAAGATGTCTGAGATAGAAGTCAGTCATGACGGACAGGTGTGTTAGTTCCTCCTTCCACCCTCTCCTCTCTTTCAAAACATTTTTTGCAGTTTCTGAGTATTTTGCGTTTTCATTTAATTATTTTTGTGCGTGTGTGTATGTGTATAGGTTGTGGAAGTCGTGGATAAGAGGCTGGTTCTACCCATTGAGGTTCTGTTTCCTGGAATGGAGTACATTACTCGAGCTGGCTGGACGTGTGATGGACAGTAGTGAGTATGCTAGAGTTTCAGCTGCACAAATTCACCTTGACTTGACCCTATGAATCCTGCCACTATACGGTGGGGTGGTGAGGAAGTGATACCATTGCTTTTGCAGTTCCAGAGCTGGGTTGTACCCACAAATTCCAAATCATTAGGCTTGGTTCTGTTTGGGGTATCTTACAGCGCCTGACTTGGTTCTGTTTGTGGCGTTGTCCTGACTGTGCCAGAACCGGTTCTGTGTGTGATGTGTATTACAACGCCAGACCTGGGTCTATGTGTGGTGTTGTCCTGACCGCGCCTGACCCGGTTCGGTTTGTGATGTGAATTGCAACGGCTGATCCGTTTCTGTGTGTGGTGTGTCTTACAGCGCCTGGGCACTGTTGCTGAGTCGGCCTCAGACCCGACAGCAGCTGGTTCTGTTCCCCTCCACTGTCTTTGTTACTAACGATGGACCGCAGCGCCTTCCACTGCCTGGCAGTGCCTTCCCCTACATCATCTATCAGGAGACCACCGATGTCTGGATAAACGTGAGCTTGTTAACCTAACCCTGACTTGAATTTGTTGCTTTATTCTTCAGTATTATGGTTTAATCAGTTTTACTGTTTAATTCTGATTTGTTTATTTATTGATGAGAATAAAATGTGTTTATAGAAAGTTTTTAGGACCCGTACGTAATGGTAATCCACTGCAGCCAGAATGATTGAATTGGGTCTGTGTAGAAACGCAGGATCTGCTGTCTGGTTTGGCCAGGTGATTCCCCCCCCCCCACTGTGCCACTCTCCATAGACCCACGACATCCTCCACTTCCTGCCCCAGACAAAGACCACTGAGATCAGCTTCATTGTGGCCTCAGAGGTCCACACAGGCTTCAGGCACCTGTACAGAGTCACAGCCCTTCTGCAGGGTGGCTGGGGCCAGCCAGGAGAGCAAGATGTAGCTGCTGCAGGTAACACTGTACCACCCTGGAGGTTAACGGTTAAAAAGATCCTGCAGTTTTTCTGTGAATGATTATGACTACATGGGTAAATACATTGTCTTCACTGTCACGGTGACAGAGTGTGGTTGTCTCCCTCCCAGCTGACTTCCTGTGTCCTGTGAAGGAGCAGGTCGCCCTGACCTGGGGCGACTGGGAGGTGCTGGGCAGACATGGCTCCAACGTAAGTCTTGCACTAACCACATGCATGCCGCCCTCTTCACTGGCCCTGCCCTCTTCACTGGCCCCGCCCTCCCCTGGTACCCAGTTACACTTATAGTTGTTCATTTTGAACCTTGACAGAACTTGAGTAAAACTTAATGGAATGAAATAATGGATGAAACTGGCGTTAATGTGAAAATGTGTGATCCGAACCATCTGTCTATGTGAGCGTGTCTTTTTCTTTTGGTGTGCGTGTGTGTTTACAGATCACAGTGGATGAGGAGAGGGGACTCCTGTTCTTCCAGGGAACACGAGACAGCCCTCTGGAACACCACCTGTATGTGACCAGCTGGGTGCGACCTATGGAGCCACAGCGAATCACCAAGCCTGGCTACTCCCACACCTGCCATGTTAGCCAGGTCAGCTGACAGGATCCAGCCATTTGCACTGAGGCTACACAACTGCATATGTGTGGGGTTGAGGTTTGTCTTAGGACCGTTAATCTTTGACCCCATTGCCCCACTCTCTGACCCTCCCCCGCCTCACCTCTTCCAGCTGATGGACATGTACATGAGCCGCTGCAGCAACGAAACCAGCCCTCCCTGTGTGCACTTGTTCAGGCTGAGCTTGGAAGAGAAGGATCCCCACAGCCTGCAAGGGGAATTCTGGGGCTCTCTTATGGAGTACCCAGGTACGAGTTCCTCTTCCCTGACCTTCTCTGCTGTGTTCTGGCCACCACTGCTGTTCCCAGAATTACAGAAGGAGGCCTTCTCTAGACATTGGTCTACGTTGCCTGTGTGTGCAGACTTTTCTCCATGTTCTTTTCCAGTCTTCGCTGACTACACCCCACCGGAGCTGTTCTCCTTTGAAAGCCAATCGGGACACACACTGCATGGCATGCTGTACCGCCCGCACCACCTGCAGCCTGGCATGAGGTACCCCGTGGTGGTGTTCATCTACGGGGGGCCTCAGGTACCTGTCTTTTATGAGCTGGGCGTGTTCGCTTCCATTCTGGGATGCTGTGATGACCCCTGATCTCCGCACCTCTGTGGCACAGGTACAGCTGGTGAATCGTCGCTTCAAAGGCCTGAAGCACCTTCGCCTGCACACTTTGGCCTCGCTGGGCTACTGCGTGGTCGTCATTGATAACCGTGGCTCTTGCCACAGAGGCCTGGCTTTTGAGAGTGTGCTAAAGCACAGCATGGTGAGAGGAAAGGGGGTTGGAGGGAGACTGGAGGGGTGGGCTGCTTGTAACTGATATGCAGCGACTCCCAGGTCTTCTATTGCTTGTTTAAGTATGGGAGGCGTCTTGACTGCCTCAGGATATTGTATTTGTGCATGTGTGTGTAATCCCTGTATACATGTCGACATTATTGCACCAGTGTTTGTGTTGTTCATGTCCAACGTGTGTGCTGTGACTCTCTGGTTGCGGTTGTCCAGGGTCAGGTGGAGATTGAGGACCAGGTGGAAGGTCTGCAGTACCTGTCCTCCCGCTACTCCTTCCTGGACATGGAGAGGGTGGCCATCCACGGCTGGTCCTACGGGGGCTTCCTGTCGCTCATGGGCCTGCTGCAGAGGCCCGACATATTCAAGGTGAGCTCTTTCACCTGCTCCCATCCCAAACTTGCTCCTCGTTCTGACCGAAGGGGGGCAGGCCTGTTAGGTCAGAGCTCGGAGGCCGAGCTTTATTGAGGCCTGACTTCCTGCGTGAGCATAGTGTGTGTTCCTACCCTAGGTGGCAGTGGCCGGGGCGCCAGTCACCTTGTGGACCCACTATGACTCGGGCTACACGGAGCGGTACATGGGGCATCCTGAAACCAACCAGGGGAGCTACCAGCTGGGCTCCATTGCCCTGCAGGCCCACCGCTTCCCATCGCAGTGAGTGCCAGTGATATATACACGTTGTGAGTGCCAGTGATGCAAATTTCACCTATGTAGCGGCCGATAACCCTGTCCTCCTGTCCCTCGGTCTCAGGCCCGGCCGAGTGCTCCTGCTGCACGGCCTCCTGGATGAGAACGTGCATTTCTCCCATACCAACGTGCTGCTCAGCCTGCTGGTGCGTGCCGGCAAGCCCTACCACCTACAGGTGAGCACTGCAGACGCAGATGGGGTCACGCTGAAGGCGAGTCACCTACAGGTGAACACTGCGCTGAACCAGATGGGGTCACAATGCAGGCAAGTCACCTACAAGTGAACTCTGCAGACGCAGAAGGGGTAACACTGCAGACGAGCCTCTGCTATAGCTGTAATAGACGAGTCGCGGCGCTAACACCAGCACGCACACTTGCACCAGGGGCTGTTTAGCACCTCAGTGGGGCTGTGTTTTGTTGACCGGTGCCCCCCCTACCCCTAGGTGTATCCGCAGGAGAGGCACAGCATCCGTCTACCTGAGTCCGGGGAACACTACGAGCTGTATCTGCTGCACTACCTGCAAGAAAACCTGGGCTCGCGATCCGCCCCCCTCAATGCCCCCTGACATTGCAGCACTCACCAGCAGGGGGAGACATGCTTGAAAACCCTAGTGGCCTGCTGGGCTTGCCTGAATACCTCACCCAAGGGGGAAAGTGCTGACAGTACTTTCCTGGCTGAGGCAGTGAAAAGGTTACAGGGGGATTTGGGAACCCAGCCAGTGCTGGCATTTCTATATCGCATGGAGAAACTGAGAGAGGCCTCCAGTCTGATTCATCTTCACTGGCATTTGTGGATTGTGTGTGTAATTAAAGGGTTGTCTCTTTCTCAAAAGCCTCAAAGCCCACTAACTGAGGTGCTGGTGAATGAAGAGGTGGGGTGGGGCACGTGCCACTCAGCACACTCTTAGCTTCTTTCCAAGAGGGGCCGCTCTTTCCTTCCAGCCGCAGTTTTTTTTATGTGTAAAAAAATTAAAGTCTCTTTCTTTGATCATGTGAAAGTGAGTTGTTTTAGATCATAATTGAGTCTGTTGATGGTGTTATATGGACTGTTTCACTGTGTGTGGTGTAGCTTCTGACCTGAGGGATTGTGTTTTGTTTAGTTATCTCTGGTTGAAGTTGAATGATCTCACACACACACACACACAGGTAAACATGCAAACACAGACACAGACAAAAGGATGTACTGGCATTTGCGAAGATTAGCCTCATGTCATGTGAGTGTTCACAACAGCACTCAAACAAGAGGAAGGCTTGTGAGAGAAGCTACAGAGAGGCCAACTATCACTTTGGAGGAGCTTCGTAGTTCAGCGTCTGAGAGTGGAATAATAGTTCACCAGTCATCCATACCACTGGCCTGTATAGGAGAGTGGCAAGAAAGCTGTCACTCAAAACATAGTGTCTCCAAGCACACCAGAAATCTTCAAGAAGGTATGACCATGGACCAGCTGTGATGTGGGAAATGGTTTTGTGGTCAGGTGAGACCAAAACTCAAAGTGCCATGTGTTCCGCAACCCTAACACTGCCCATGCGTCACGAGACACACCATCCTTATAGTGAAGTGTGGTGGTGGCAGCATCGTGCTTTGGGGATGCTTCTCATCAGCAGGGACTGGGCATCAGGAAGAATGGATAGAGCAAAAGAGAAATACAAGAGAACCTGCTTTAGCCTGCTAAAAAACTGAAGCTTATGAAGAAATTTAGCAGGATAATGACCCCAATCACACGGCCAAAGCAACATTGGAGTGACACAACAAATTGGTGAATGTCCTACAGCACTTTTAACCACCAAGCCACTTAGGAGGCCTAAATTAAATGTTTATATGTATGTGTTTTCAGAGTAATAAAATTAACATGAACAGTTTTTAGTTTACTATAATAGCCAATAGAGTGGCTTTACAGGCCCCAGATTTAGGTTGACATGATTTTCACTATGAACAGAAATAATTGCAACAGAACAGGTACCAGTTGTGCACCCCAAAAAGCCAAAAGAAAAATATTTAAGACGAACAGTTTTTAAGACAATGTATGTATTTTTAAAAATGAATCTATTTTATTAATGCTATATACATCATGTCAAACATTTTATATAGTTCAGCCGGTTGACACCATACCCATAGTTCACAACAATACTTAAAGTAATAACACTGTCATTAACTCCACCAAGTAGTGGTTAAGGCCTTGTGTGTAAGCACATTACTAAAGACCTTTGTAGAGGTCTTTTTGTTCTTGGAAACATTCATATTGGTTCATATTTTTTATCTTGGATTTTTGTTTCTTGTGAGTAAAGCATTACCCTAGTCTCTGACATCACCCTTGACACTGGGCATTCTCAATGCTGCTCTGACACCTTCTTTCGATGGCTAACGCAACAAATGCGTTGCACTGCATTGTGGGACAAGAAGAATGAGCTTCATATCAATTAAACAGTCAATCTCAGCACTTTAATAACTTTATAAAGGTACTTTGTACCACTTACAACTTACTTAAATGCAATTCAGTTTTTTCTGTTGTACATTATTAAAATAAAAACTTTGACATTATGCATTGCACTGAATGTGAACTACCTACAATATAATACAAGATACATATCAACATTATCATAATAATAAAGCACCTTTTTGATCTACACAACAAAAATAATTACACTGAAGGACAGACACAAAGTACTTTGATTTGTGTGTGGTAGCATCAGTGCATAGGTGGAGCTCCTTAAAGGCGCAGTTAAGTAACTTATGAATGGTCCTTGTTCACACCTGAGTTTGAACACTTGTGTGATTTCCTTTCTTTCAAAACCCACACTTGAACACTGCTGTAAAATAATACACTTATTTGTTTTATAGAACTTTTGAGGTTGCTGAACATAACTGCTACAGATGGAATGTCCCCTTGTGCAAAAGGGTTTTCACATTACAATAAAGAACAACAAGATAGCACCAGGTAGGGTTTCCTCAGGAGGGCTACAGTAAGGTTAAATGACACCTGATGGATGTCTGGAGCATTCAGAGAAGGAGCACTGACACAGCCCAGAAGGCTATCCTGTGGATATTCTGGTAAAGGAAAGAGTAAATCACCATGAACCTTTTTTTTATAAATGTCAAACGGACATGCCTTATTAAAAAATCAGTTCAAGTATTATTTTTTCTTTCGTTTTTTGTTTAAAAAAGGACCACCCTATAGAGAGATATTGACACGTTTCACCTCACAATATTAATCATGAAGTTGTTTCACAGATATGCTCTGCCCATAAGTCCTTGGTGATTGTATCAGTTGATCTAACATGTCTTTGTGTAAAGCCACATTCTTAAATTGATAAAACATCTAGTAAATGCGACAACTTACAATATAGGACCATTTCACAGATTTAGTCAAGCAATCTTACACACACGAATGGCACTGATTTGTCCACCACCTAAATGGTGTAGTCAACCTGGGGTGATTTTGAGTTCCACTGCACACACACTGCCTCGCTCAGTTCAGTGACTCAGAAGTGTCTTTCCTTAGAGGAATCTTAAAGCTGGTGAGTTTTTGGCCAAACAACTGGCTGAGGAGGTGGTTCTGCGACTCTGCTGTCCGGAAGGAGTGCGACTCCATGGACCTCACTCCCGAGAGGGATCTATATTTGTTCACAGGTGCTTTGGAAGTCGGACACTGCAGAGGCCTTTTGGAGACCCCCTTCTTCCCTTTGTATTCCCCATTTAAATGCCGTGTATTTTCTGCCTTCTTTAGCGGATAGCTTTCAAAAGAGTTTCTTTTTGGTGGTTGGTTGAGGACCCCAGATTTGAGTTTAGGAAATATTTTGTTGAAGGCCAGGTCATCCCTGACAGAGGAAAGCACAGGGTATTCGCTCACAGCATCGGCTTTGCGGTGACCACCAACACTCTCAAACTCGCTAGGGGTCAGAGCTGGAGTCTTCTTCGTGCTCCTTATAGCCAAGTCCATGTTCTCTCGTGTCATGGAGGCAGACAGTTTGGCGTTCGGAAAAGTCTTCAGTTCTTTCCTTCTCTTCTGCTTCTGGTTGGTTGTGGTGTTGGCTGCTTCTTGACTCCCGGAAGCTGGCCTCAGAGTCCCCTCAAGACCCCGTTTCACGCTTTCACTTATCCTGGGTCGCTTACTCTCGATGCTGTTGAGGTCTCTTAGATCTTTCAGTTCACTTTCGTTTCTTTGAAAGTCACTCAAATGCAGTTTTCTTTCCTTTACACCTGTAAGCTTCATCTCACAGTCTACTGTTCTTTGCCTAACATCTATGGCACACTGGAGGACATCATGCACAGGTTCTGAGATCTTAATAAAGTGTGTGGGCTCATTAATAAACAATTCTTTGGTGGATTCAGCTGAATGAAACGTCTCCACCTTCTCTAATATGGCTGAAGTACTGGCTAAGGTAGAGTCCACAGGTGGATCAACTTCACTGGTTTGAGTGCTATCCTTGGGCGGCTCTGGAGCCAGGGCTGTGGTGACAGTCTGAGGTGGTTCTGATGCCGTAGCTGGAGGGATATGAACATTTGGATCTGTAACTCCGGCAGGGGCATTGTCTTTAGATGAATCCACTGCATTAGTTAAACAAATGTAATCGGGTCCATCTACTGGACAGGCGTAGGAAATGTGCTCAGGTAAACACAGCACATCTGTGGGGCAAATGTCCTCATGTGAAGACTGTCTTCTGCAAACATTGCTGTCAGATGCATCCGCAGTGACCCTGCAGTCCTTTAAAAAGCTTGTCTGATGTTGGCTGCAATCTTTCAGGTCTTGCAGCGGTGTCTTTGTTTTGCTTTGGCTGCAGGTCAGGTTTTCAGCTTTTATGGCTCCAGTTTCTGGTTGTGATCTTATTTCTCTGTCACACACCTTGCAGTTTTCCACAGTGGCAGGCATTCCCAAAGTGGGAAGAAGCTCTGTTTTCTCAGTTTTTGGCACTGCAGTAGAGAGGCAAGCGGCTTCGGAGACAACAAAACGCTGAGGTGGCTCCAGTTCGGATAGAATCTCTGGAAAGTCCTCTGCATTATCTTCGGTTTTTATGCTGGTGTCCATGTGCCCAGGGGTGGAGGCAGTGAAGTCTGGTACCAGGGGCAAAGTAGATCTTGAAACCTGCACCTCTGTACCTCTGTATTTCAGAGAGGAAATTCCATCAATGCTGTTATCACAAATGGTCTCCAGAAGGCTCTCTGTCACAATTTTTTTCCTCTTGCTTGGTGGAAGTTCAAACTGTCCATCTTTGGAGGAGAGAGGTTTTCTCGGTCTTATCACACCCCTAAACTTAAAGACCTGATTTCCCCCTGTCAAGTGCTTTTCCATGTGTCGATCGAACTGTTCCTTCTTGGAGAAGGTATAGTTACAGGTGCTGCAAATGAAGGACTTCTTAATGACATGCATGACATCAGCACATAGCTCGCAGGTGTACAGTGTAGTGTGCTTTGAATCTACTTCCTCCATTTCCTGATGCTCACTCTTGAGGTGATCCTTGAGTTCCTTCACCTCCTGATAGAAGATGGGGCACATATGACACAGGAAGATCTTCTGTAAGCTGTGCACCACCAAGTGCCGTTGGAGTTTGAAGGGCTTTGGAAACTGTTTGCCACAGTGGTGGCAGTCTCGAGAGGGGTCTTTGCAATTGGGATGCATCTCTGGGTTTTTCTGAGAGGCCTCTGCTTTGGTTATGGCCTCTTGTATAGATGGTGGACTCTGTTTCCCACCCTCTGCAGACTCCCCTTTAGTCTCAACCCCTCTGATCTCATCACCCCCCTTAGCCTTTGGTTCCTGCTCCATATTCTCTTTAGCCATCTTTCCTGCCTCCTGGAGGGATGCTTTTCCGGTGTCTCCTCTCATGGACTTGCTGGGCCGGCGCTGCATTATGGAGGTGATGAAGTTTTTCACAGCTGCTTCCTGCATAAAGCAGCCTGGCAGGCCCAAAATGGAGCTCTGTGTCTGGCCTTTCCGAGCAAACTGTGTGGCGTGCTCCCGGAGATGCTCATTGTACATCCACACATCTGAAATCTCCTTCAGGCACATGCCGCAGGTCCAGATACCAGCCTTGTTCTTTGCGTGTTTCTCCCTCAGGTGGTCCCTCAGCTGCTCCCGGGAGCTGAACTTTCGCTGGACACACATGTAGCAGGTGGGTGGTGGGGATGGGTTGTGGGAGAGTTTGTGGAAGTTGAGCTCCCCCAGGGTAAGGAACCACGTGAAGCACACCTTGCACTTATACTGCTTATCTTTCAGTTTCAGGCCCCCCTCAATCCTTTTCCTCCCCCTCCGCTCGGCAGGTCTCCTGTCAGACCCCATGCTCACTGCAATTCCCTCATTGGTGATGGGCACTACTACTGGGACATCGTTACTGGGTTCAAAGACTGGTATTTCAGGAAGCTGGAATTTAGTGCTGAGATTTTGTATATCTATTTTTTGGAAATGCAAAGAGCTGTCCTGGGCACACAGCTCACTGGAACCTGGGCTTGAACAGTGGGAGAGCTGTGGAGGACTGGTAGTGGGTATGTCTTCTGACTTGAATGCCATCTGAGTGTCAGATGATTGTGCCATTTCTGCAACGTCTACCAGGGCTTTGGAGCCATTCCACTCTGTCACTGTCCTGCAGATGGCCCTGTTAGTTTGACTAGGTAGTTCCCCAATGTCCAGCTCTATGTTGTCCTCAAATGCATTTCTCTGGGGGTTTCTCCGGTCAGCCGTGTAACCTATTGTATCAAAATCCTTTTTAAAGTTGGTTTTGTGGTTTTGGCACATGTCGAGCATAATGGCATCATCAATTGATATGGTCTCATACTTGCAGCTGTCTCTCAGTTTAACAAACTCTTGGTCTGTATTACTGTTAGTTTCCATGGGCATATCAAGGACAGGACACACATTCACTAAAGACAATGTGTGGTCTAAGTTCTGTTTTTTGTTCCTCTTGCGGTAAACCCTAGCACATTTCTTCCTAATCATTTCCTCATCTCTGGGAAACAACTGGGAGAAGGCACTTTCATCATTAAGGAGGGCCTCGAGATCAGGGCCTGCTGAAGAAACTTTGAAAAAACATGAGTGGGGATCCATCTCATCTCTGAGACTTTTAGTTGTCTCACATTTAACCTCTACTGCACATTCTCCTGTTGTTTCTGTGCCAACCTTTTGTCCACATGCTTTTTCCATGGCGTAGACTTTCTCACTGAGCCTCTTATTCTCTCTGCAGATTTCATACCCTTCTATTTCGTCCCCAACCTCAGGTGTTTCTAAGCTTTTCCCTGGCTCTGTCTCTACTGTTTCTCTTTGGCAGGTTTCATCACACTGATTGTGCAGTCTAGGCGATTCTCTGTGAGTTGATTCTATTTCTTGTTTTCTACTAATGCACGTCTGATTAAATGGAAGACTCTCTGGTTCTTCCATTTCAAGACATTCAATAATCTTGAGTTTGTCTTGTTTTTCAATTTTCTTATGGCAAAATGTTTGTGATGCTGTAGGGAAATCAGGGGCAATAGCCTGTAAAATGTCTGTTTTCAGCATGGTTAGCTGCTCATCATCAAAATTCCTTGCATCTTTTTTGTCCATCATTATGCTTTTCTGTACTTCACATTTTTTTGCTAATTTTGTTACGGGAGTGGACCCTATTTGCTTGTCTTTGTTCTTTGGTGTAATGAGCTTGTTGGCCTCGTCTGTATTATTAATTCCTCCATGGATACAATTAGTGTCATCCTCACTGACTCTGTAAGACTCATTATCTTCAGAGGAAAGCTTATCATTGCCCATTCGTAAATAGACTTGTGGGTTCAACATCTCAGGATCTTTATGTCCTGATTCTAAAAAGTGTGAGTTTCCATAAAAGGCCATATGTCCTTGATAAGTTATTACATTTTCCAGATGTGTGTGTTCTTTCCTAGGCAAATGTTTCATGGCCATGTGTCGCTTTAGCCCAGGTAAGGTGCGGAAACACGAAGAACATATCTCACAAGGAATCAGCTCTTGTTTGCTATTCTTTTTAAGAACTGTGCTCTTGTTCCAAGAGTCATTAGTCCTTTCATCAGCTTGATTTTCTTTGCACCCATCTTCCTTGACTTTGTGTAATTCAGTTTGTCCTGAGAGCAGTCCAGAAACTACCTCTGCATGCTGTGATGGGGGTTCAAAAGTTTCCCCTTCATCAGACTCAGTTGGACTCAGCAAGGAGGTCCCAGGCTGATGTTGGGAAGAATTTCTATTGATGTTCTCAATATCTGCTTCCTTCAGAAGGCCAATGTGCAAGTCCATGTAGTCTACAGTTTTAAGAGGAGAAGGAGAAACATCAAAACTGTGTATGTTTTTCTCCATTGAGGAGTTAAACTCTAATGCGCCTCTGTTAATGGTAAGGGTACTTCTCTCTTTGCAGTTAGGGGATGGTGGCCTGGTACATGAGCATTTTGTGTTGCTCTGAATGTCATGTGTTATGTCAAGCGAACAGAGGCCCATAGAAATATTTGATGCTGCTGGTAAAGTGTCCCCATCTCCTGGACTGTTGTATGTCAGAGGTCTGTCAAGATTAAGCTGCCAGTTATCGCAGTTGTCCTTGAGGTCTTTCAAGAGAACAGCTTCATTGTCTATGCTTTCGTTTAATGATCCAGTCATTTTACAGAATTCCTCAAGATGAGGTGATAAGTCCGACATTTCTTTGTAATTCTGTATGTTTGGTTTCAATTCATACAGGGGATCCAGTTTTTGGTCATTCAGCAGGGGTCCCAGTAGATCTTCCTTTAGGGTTTCCTGGCTGATCATCAGGCTGTCTGTGTGTTCAAGTGTGCTGATCAGAGGAAGGGCAGGTGGACCGCTGCCTTTAGGGTCTATACAAGGAAGATTGACTAACAAACCTGACATCTCGGGAGACAGCGGCACTGGTGCGTCACACAGATGCATCCCACTGGAGTCTAGTTCACTTAACTTTCCCCCAATCGGGGAGAGCCTTTCAAAATCATTCCATAGGCTTTGATGGTGGTTCTCATGTACTCCATCGGGGTCCTCAGCAGGAAGCAGCAGATTGTTTTGTGGGGAGAGGCTCACAACTGTTCCAGGGGAGTTGCACTTCTCTTCATCCCTCAGAATTGTGCCAGCAGAATGCAGAGATGTCTTCAGATCAGAGAGGGCTTCCTTTTGGATGTGTCCATGCTCAGAAGTGACAGGCGTGTTTTTTAGTAGTATGCTGCCAGCCTCTGCAATCTCACTCACAGTCCTGACAGGCAGTGGACTACAGGGCACATCTGGAGTCGTCTCACGGTCAAGGCCGACAGCTGAATGTGTACTAATTTCCTCAGATTCAAATTGCGTGTCTATAAGAGCATCCTGTTGCATTTCTGTTTGTTTTATGGGCTCTAACAGATCACAACGATCAATGCTGATTTCTTCTTTAACGCTTCCTGCAGATACTTCCAGTTTCTCATAAGATGAATAACTGAATGTACCATCAGAGTCATCAGAGTCTTCATGCTTGTCCTCTGTAAACTTTTTTAGATTTAGTTTTGGGTTATTTCTCCTCACCTCTGATTGGTCAATAGAAGATTTGCTAATGGGCAGTATCGTTGAAGGTCTTTTATCCTGCTCCTCTTCATTATATTGGAAAGCGCTTGCTGAGAAATGGTCTTGTTGCTGTGGGACAGGTTCTTTGTCTTTGGAGACATCTTTGCATGCTTCTTCTAACTGATGTCTGTCAAAGGCCCTGGGAAGAATACAATTTTCTTTAATACTCCGTGGTTCATTTTTTCCTGAATCTTTTTCCTGAATCTTCACTTTAATTTGGGTTTCATCAATGTCATTCGCATCCTCTCTTACTGGCATGTCTTTGCACAATACTTTGCTGAATGCTGGAGATTTATTTGACTGTGGTGAAAGCCCACCTTTTGCAGAGTTACAGTTGTCAAATGGTAAAAGCAGTGCTTCATGCTTTTCAGACTTCGGACTTTTGAATTCATCGATTGGGATGACCTGGATTACCCTCTGATGTTCTTCATCACCCTGTTTATCCTGGTCTGACTGGTTCGGATGTAGAAACGGAGAGAGATTAGAATCTCGATCAGCTGTCAAAGGTTGCTTTTTGAGGACAGAATCTGAAATCACCTCTAGGCATTTCATGAGGTTTTGTGTATACAATTCATGTTCTGCCATTTCCTCCGATTTATCTGTGGGAGATCTCTTGATTACCTCAGCATCCTCTGTTTTGTGGCTGAGTGGTGGCTGTGGGCCTCTTCCTTCAACTGATTCAGTTTGGTTTTTCGCACACAAACCAAGAGTACTGAGGCCAGCACTGATAGGAGAGTGGAGAGTGCGCTGTCCCTCTTGTAACATAAACTGAAATGGACTGGACCACGAAGCACTTGGGTCAGTGGAGGATTCCACCAGTTCATGTATGTTAGGTGTAACAGTGCTGGGTGCTGACGTTGTAGCACATGCCACATCATCGCCCACGGGCATGCTGCTTTGCTTATGGTCTTGTTGCAAAGGGGAGAACTTGCTTGATGTCAGTTGTTTGGAGATTTCACTGTCAAGCAAAGAAATTTTGTTTTGCTTGGATGTCTGGAGCTTACTTTCCAGCTCTGTCACTATCCTCTTTATCTCTAGCTCATCTTCAGTGTTGTTGCCATTGGTATTGTGCTCCATTAATTTGTCGGGCAGAGTCAATTGAAAGTGGCCCGGGTTTGTATTTTTGCTGATGGCTTTATCAGAGAGGTCTTTCAATTCAGAATTATCATCTGGTAGCATGGGGGGCACGTCAGCTATCAGGCTCCAGTCCTTCTGTCTCAAATATGGAGTGAAAGATGAGTCGAACAGCTCTCTTTTGTCGTTTCTAGCACCAAACGCATTAAAGGCTTCATTGCTCATTGGTATGTCTGAATAGAGGCTGCTGTCAAACCCAGGCACAGTGAGGTCTGCAAACATTGAAGACGTGTCAAATGAGAGTGGCGACTTGATTGGGTTCTCATCTGGTTCTATAGAATATGGGAGAGAGATACGTCCAGCTGTGTCTTTCCGGGCAGAAGTACCCTGCATCTCTTCCACAGAGCAAATAATTGTGGTCTTAGGGCCTGTTTCACACTCAAAGTAATCAATTTGCTTTTCGTTTAGACAGACTGGAGTCTCTGCACCAGACTTCAAAATTGCACTGTAATCGTGAAGCCTTTGAGCATTGGGGCTTCTCTTATATTCTGATTTCTTCCTCTCAGAGACTTCAGCCTTTTTTTTTCTACTGCAATCATTTTTATAATCTGTACAGTTTGTGTCAGGTATCACTTCAACTGGCGGTAATTTGGAATGAGTTCCAGCATAGTGGAATTCTTGCACATACGCCTTTACTGATTTATTGCATTTTCTCTCCTCTTTACTCAGCTCGGACCACTCTGTAGCTTCAATGTCTGGTCCAGTGGAACAGAGCTGCTCCTTTTCCTGAAAAGTCACTATGGTGCTGTTTAACTCCGGGAGGCTTTTTGTCACGATACTAAAGTCTGATATTCTATCCCTGCCTCTTTTGCTCGAGTTAGGATTAGCTGAGAGGAGGAACTTGGCAGAGCCGTACCTCTTGGCGGTTTTGGGGAGTGGATGCGATGAACCAGCAGAGGGCTCCCTGGGGACTTCCAGCTTTGACCTCTCGTACCCCTCCTGTGCACAGGATTCCAGCAGCGCCACACTGGTCCTCTTCACCGCTGGCCGTTTCTCCCCATCAGAGTCTGTGCGATCGATGCTCTTGGGGCTGTATGTGCTCTCACTGGATACATTGTTGGACCCACTGTTTTCGCTGCAGGTGGAGGACCTGCTGTTTCTCCTTCGCACTTGGCAGCTGGAGCTCTGCTTCGTTAAAGATGGAGAAGCCTCCACTGCCATCTTCAGACTCTCTTTTGTTTTACCGTTCAATGTATTGGGCTTTTCATTGTCTTTATCCCTTCCCTTGTACTCCCTTGAGTACTTGTTGCGGCCCCTGTGGCCTAAACACCCTTGGCTTGCTATTTTCAGAGGCTCTGAATCCTCATCCGATTCTGACACATACTCATACTCCCCAAACTTAGGGTTTTGCACCCCTGGAGTAAGCTTGTCCATAGCCAGTGAAAACTGCAGGTTTTTGGTCCCCTTTACATGGAGTTTGTGCAGCTTGTTCTTCTGTTGAACTATCTTGTGAATGAGCTCTTTGCTCCAGGTGCCCCCCCCAGCCTTCCTCCTCTTACCCTTGGCTCCAGCATTTTGTGCAGCGGAATTCCGGTTGGTCGAGACCCTGGGAATAGCTACTTTGATTGAGGAATGGCTGTCCTGCAAGCTTTTGAGACCACATCTCTCTGAGAATTTTCTGGACAGTAGACATTGTGAGTTTTTTTTGTTTTCCGCTTCATGGTTATCTCCTGCATATCCACCCTCTTTAATGGTCTCAAATTGTTCAATGGATCGAGCAGTGCCCTCTTTAATGCTGTTGTTTTCCACTTGCTTGAAGTCCGGTGGGGACCTTTCACAGAAGTTTGTTGTGTTTCTGTTTTTGGCATTCAAGGTGTCATACAGACATTTCCCTTGAGGTTGGGATCTCTCTTCACCAGCGTTTGCATGCTTGCTTCTGCTGTCAGACATCATAGGGTCTTTGTTTTTTGTTGTCTTCCCACTCCCCGTAACCTTAGCAGTATTAAATTCATCATCTGCAAAGGCATCTATGAAGCTGCTGTCAATTTCTGCATTGTCTGATTGGTAACCCAATCCATTTAAGGCCTCTGTTATAAGGCTGTCTAGTTTTGCATCGTCCATTTCCAAATCGGGAAGAGACACTGGGAGAGTGCCAGACCCAGCGAACAAGTTGAACTTTAAAGGGTCGTCCTTGGAGTCCACTTTCATCTCACCGTCAGACAATACTTCGCCATTTTTGTTTAGCCCTAGCAGAGACAAATGGAGCTCAGATGGGCACCTTGGTAGGGAGATATTTGGCCCAGAAAGAGAAGTCTTTGTGGAGTCAGGTTGTAAGTTTTTAGTCTCCTCCAACCTTGGCACATCTTTGAATTCGTTGCTCTGAGCTAATACGTTCTGTCCACAGTACTGCTTGTGGTCGAGGAAAGAAGTCAGGTTGCTGAAGTTCTGGTCACACTGTTTGCATGTGAGAAGCACATCCAGTTGGTCAAGATTGGCAGCGGCTAAAGAGTTGGCAAGTAGTTGATGTGCTGAGTATGGAGGAGGTGGGTGCTGTTCTATAGCAAAGTTATTAATATAACCCTTACCACTGTCAATGGTGGACTTGTATTTAGTGTTGAGCGGGTAGGTCAGCGTGACTTCCTTAGCTCTGTCTGATGGGTAAGGGTATGTCCTGGAGATGTCTGGGTGGAAACAACGAAGATCTGCATTAAGGTTATCTGAAGCAAGCAGTAACTTTCCTTGGTGCTGATGGTAAAAGGTAGAGGTCGGCCCCACCATGGAGCGCTGGCTGTCTTCAGAGCTGATGTTGACAGGGCTGGTGGAAAGGGAGGAGCAGGTGCTGCTAGAGGCAGCATTCTGGATGGGGGAGGACAATGGCGAGCCACATGAGGTCACTGACATTAGCCCCACCGGTGGAACCTGTGATGGGGGCTGAGTGTTAGTCCTGGGCAATGACTTTTTTAGCCCAAAGTAAAGGGGCTTGTTCCTGCTCTGAGAAGTACTGGGCTCTACTCCACTGTCCAAGAGAAATACAGGTG
The DNA here is from genome assembly GCA_025775045.1 of Hiodon tergisus. Lineage (NCBI taxonomy): Eukaryota > Metazoa > Chordata > Actinopteri > Hiodontiformes > Hiodontidae > Hiodon > Hiodon tergisus. Next base: position 2,934,667 of record JAOVYW010000017.1, read on the forward strand.
TTGTGTTGCAGTTCAGCTTGATGGCCCCCTGCCTCGAGTCGACAAAACCTTCACTGGGCTTTCTGTTATGGAAGCCGCTAGGGCCATTTTGAGGACCACTTTTTTGTAGATTGTTTGCATCCTGCCAGCTAGAAGTCGCTGTTGGGAATGTGAGCTTTTGGTTGCTGAGCTCCCGAGACAGTTCGGTCCTGTTTTGGTTTGGCGTGATTGAGGGGAAGTGTATCTGTTGCCAAGGCATCTTTCTGTTCTTTGGTGGGTACCGTGATTGGTCAACAGGTGGCTGGCAAGAAAACTGCAGCTTCTCGGCCTTGCCGGATCCTTCCCAGGTCTTTGGTAGCCTGCTGTGTGTTTTAACATTGCCAGTGGGGACCTTACTGTCAAAAGGCACTGATCCCATATGGATGGTGTTGACCACAGAGATGCTGTAGGGTTTACTTGGAAAGTGCATTTGGGATTCTGGGCCTTGTGCTATACTCCGTGTATGATGGGTGTTTCCCTCAACCAGTGGTCTTGGGTTGGCAGCGCCATCTTTAGGAGGGCAGATTTTGTTGACAGGGGAATGTGTCACACCCCCATTATCCTCCTGGCGGAAAGCGGCCGTGTTGTCCGGCAGGTTGTCATTGTGCTCCAGCTGCTTGCAGCCGGACATAGTACCCTCACCGTCTAGGGAGTGTTCACTCCTGTCCTTGTAGCAGTGCATTGAAAATTGCACCCCATGTGGAGACTGCAGGTACTCCGCAGGTTGGAGCGGCTGGGAAAAAGTTGGCCTTCCCTCAGGTCGCTCATGATTGAACTGGCTGTTAGTTTGCAAATTCTCCTGTCCCTCCACTGATGAGTGAATGAAAGAGCTGTGAGTCACTTGGGTACCTGCCAGGGAAACATCCATGTAATCCTGGGAGTGACTGCTCTGGTCATCAGGGAAGGGATCAGTGGCTGCATCCTGTAAGGAAAGATACTCATAATGAAATTGCAAAGGCACAAAGTTTGCACTTCTTTTATTTCCTTCTGCAAAAACGCTTTGTTTATGTGAGGAAACTCCATAGTTAGCACCATTAAAAGTCTTTTCTGGAGCCAGCCAGGAACTGGTCCCGTTCACTGTAAATTCTGGGAGGAACAGCTGGCTGCCAGGTTGTGCACCGCTGTTTTCCAGTGGGCCAGGCTGTGGAGGGGTTGCTGTGAGCTGATGAGTGGGGGCGCTCCCAGAAGCTCCTGCTGTCTGTGAGGTATAGTTTGTGGGAGCCTCTAGGAAACTGCGGTTGTAGTTGAGGTCTTGCTGCTGTAGCTCCGCCTCCCGCTCAGGGATACTGGGCACGTGGAACCTATAGCTTCCCGAGACGGGGCCCCCTCGGCCAACGTCAACCTTCTTGGGTGGTGTTACTTTCTGCTGTGGATAGGCAATGCCTATTGTGGGGTTGGAGCGGGGATTAGTTATGCTCAACCTGTAAAGCTGCTGGGGGCTGCTGCGCTCCACCTTCCCAGACTTCTTGCTCTTTTCCCGGGCTTTTTTACCGGTGGGAGACTGGGGGTTCCCCTTGCCATTAGGCCAAATCCTATCATCAGAAAACTTGGACTGATTTTGCAGGGACTTGAAATCGATTTTTCCAGCCTGCTGGGGCCTGATTACAGCCTCACGTTGCGTGTGCTCCCTGTCTTTTCCAGAAAACTTGGCTCCGCTGTTTGCAGGCAGCTCAACACTCCCACTCTCTTGGTGACCCCCCGCCTCCTTTTTTGCTTTTCCACCAAACTGGTCACCCAAGGTATCCTTGTCCTTGGGTGTTGAACCAGTATCTGACCCTTTAATTGTGCAAGCATGCCGGCTCTCTCCCGTCATGGTACAGGTGTGTCGTGTCCTTAGCTGTGCTGCTTGTGAACCTGGGGAACCATGTCAACGGCCAGAGGCATTGTGCTCCTGTGTCTGGATCAATCGCCTTCTTTTTTGGCAGTCTTTCGTTTGAATGTCAGCAATCTCCTGGTGCTGTATCTTCTTTAGATATCACAAACCCCCGGGTCCGGTGTTCGGCCTGGTGGTGTTGATTACTGTGCCATCTTTTCCTCACTGTTTGTTTCCTTCCAGGACCAACAGAGAGTCCTGCACCAGAGAGAGAAAAATAGTGATCAAGAAAACAAGCCATAAACCTAAGGACTTCATTTTCAGTTCAAGCAAAGGTAAGAAAATGCATTATAATGAACTGTTTTTAAAAGAAAAATGATGTGGTTCAATTTGTAAGGAATCGCTGCAGAAGGCTTGGCATGAAAAGCTCCACTCTTCCCAACCTCGTTTTTGCAATGCAGAGCCAGTGGGTGAAAGGGTGAAAATCCTGTACTGTGGACACTCGTATCTGTTTCTCTGCACTGAGCTGTGACCTCATCAGAACAAGAACAGTTGTAAATTAACAATCACAATTTGCTAACTTATAAATGATAAACTGTACACCCATAATGAAACAGGGCCATATTTAATAACTGTCCGCATGCACATTTGAAAACACACAGAAATATTTTAAATATAGTAAAGGACAACGTGAATACTGTACTATTGTAAGATCCATTTTCTTCTGTTAATATTTTTCTGACAGTAACTACAACGTTTGCTTTTCTTCTGTTGCTTAAAATTAGCACAATTGAAGATTGAAATTCTTTTTTTATCACTTACATTCTCTTACCAGTAGAGGGCATAATTTATACAGTCCTGAATCAATCCTGAATATTTCGGATATTTAAACAAAAAATGCTATAATTAATAAAATAAAATAAAAAACGTTTTCAGGCTCCAAAACAAAGTCTGGACACTAAATTGTGGAAATATGTATTCGTCAGTATATTTGTTCAAGAATTATGGAAAATATTCATAGAAGAAAGTTAAAACAATTACGGAATAAATGTATACTGCATCTATACAGTTGGACCTTGTAAATATGTGTCAATATTTCACAATCCCAAATTCCTGGTGCAGACAGTGAAGTGGGCATCCTAAGTGAACAGACAGTGAGGAGGGTGTAAGAAGCACAGACAGTAAAGTGGGCATTTCAGGTGAACAGACAGTGAGGAGGGTGTAAGAAGCACAGACAGTAAAGTGGGCATCCTAAGTGAACAGACAGTGAGGAGGG
>JAOVYW010000017.1:2945690-2959869 GCA_025775045.1 Hiodon tergisus
AGTCTCTCCCACATCGCGCCTACGTGCTCGCCAGTCTCTCCCACATCGCGCCTACGTGCTCGCCAGTCTCTCCCACATCGCGCCTACGTACTCGCCAGTCTCTCCCACACCCTCCCTACGTGCTCGCCAGTCTCTCCCCCATCGCGCCTACGTGCTTGCAGTCTCTCCCACATCGCGCCTACGTGCTTGCAGTCTCTCCCACATCGCGCCTACGTGCTCGCCAGTCTCTCCCATGCCGTGCCTACGTGCTCGCCAGTCTCTCCCATGCCGTGCCTACGTGATCGCCAGTCTCTCCCACATCGCGCCTACATACTCGCCAGTCTCTCCCACACCCTCCTTACATGATCGCCAGTCTCTCCCATGCCGTGCCTACGTGATCGCCAATCTCTCACACATCGCGCCTACGTACTCGCCAGTCTCTCCCACGCCCTGCCTACGTGCTCACACTCGCCAGTCTCTCCCATGCCCTGCCTACGTGATCACAAGTCTGTCCTACCTTCAGAGTTGAGGGTGATGAGGGTAACGTTGTTGCCGGCTTGTCCAGGGGCTTGCCCACTATTGGAAAGAGAGTCACTGGCCTCGGAGCCACTCTCTGCATCCTCTTGGCTATCATCCAGCACCGGAACCTTCACCAGGATTGTGTTCTGTCTCCGCCCGCTCACTGTGCTGGGGGGGTGGGAACAGCCGTTTATGTTCTATTCCGCAGTCTCTTCTCTGGGCTCTGTGCTGTAAGTCTCTGTACGGTCCGGTGCAGGGTGCGATTGTGTTTAGGTTCAGCGCTCTGCGACACACAACACTGCTGTCTCACTGAGGTGGGAATGATGTTACTTACCTGCTGAGAAGGTTCTCCAGTGACTCTGACCCCCGAGTTACCTCCTCTTGCCCTGCCCCCTTCATCCGGTCACCACTCACAATCACATTGGTCTGGGGTACGAGACTGACACATGATGGTGGGGGTGCAGTGTTATGAAATGAAACAAATGCAGCACAAGCCTGGGCATCATTATTACACACTTCCAATCACAAGAGGCTATTAGTGATCGCCCGTGGAAATTCCGTTGGCAGACTGGGCCTGTGGCTCCGGCCACTTCATTAGGAATGCTCAAGCGAAAATTCATACAGCATTCCCATATCCCTGAAAAACTCTGCCTTCACTCGCACAGTGCATGCAAGAGGCTGCAGTCAAAGACCCTACTCCCATTCAACACTCCCAAAGCCATATCAGTCACATCCCCAGTCCCTTGCTCCCACTCCCCCCTTCGCATCCCCAGTCCCCTGCTCCCACTCCCCCCTTCACATCCCCAGTCCCCTGCTCCCACTCCCCCCTTCACATCCCCAGTCCCTCATTCCCATCCCTTTCCAGCTGCTATTCCAAGCCAATCCCCTTTCCCCACCTCACCAGCGAACTTTGTTCCAGGTCTGTGTGGCCCCCAGTGGGGATCCGGCCACCATGGGCACCTGGATAGGCCCCTGGTTCTTGTTCATCACCACATCCAGCTTCTCCTCCAGGGACCTGCAGGTAGCCTCCAGCACCTGCAGCTTGGTCTCAATGCCTTCCAGACGCTGGCAGATGGCCTGGTTAACAGAGTACAGCAGAGACTGGAGACAGAGAGGGATATGAATGGGTACCAACATCCAAGAAATACACAGAAATCTATACTAGCAACCACACCCTCACTCTCAAACATACATATTGCCTAGGTGAGAAGTGCAGCAGGGACTAGATACAGAAAGGGAGAGAAAAACACCTTCTCACACACACCGCAATCAGCGAAAAACTCCCACAAAGCCTTGTACCTGGAGAGATCCATCCTGGCTGCTGTTCTCCAGCCTCGAACGCTTCCGCTCAGGTCTGTCATCAACATCCACGTGATTCTCCAACACAACTGTAGCTGTCATGACCAGAGCCATTAGTCAGAACCTTCTGTACAATCAAACTACGATATGCCATATAGGCTCCCTCCTTTCACTTCCCATCACCACTGCCTGACCTCGATTCTCCTCAGAGTTCTGTGCAGTATTGGCAAGTCTGACTATTGAGGTATGTTGGAGAGACACAGGGAGTGAGGCATATTGGGGAGACACGGGGGAGGGAGCAGTGTTGGGGACATGGAGAGTGAGGAATTTTAAAAAGTGCTGGGGGAAAAAAGGGTGAGGGAGTAAAAAGGTGAAGAATCCTTACCAGGATGAGCTTCTCTGTTCAAGTCCTCCACTGCAATTTGAACCATATCCACCAAGTCCTGCTCCGACATCATTCAGGCTCCAGCTGTCACAGAGGCCAACCAATCCCCACAGCTGGAGTTAGCACTTCATGTCATGGAAACAAATGACCATAAATATGAATATATCATTTTAAAATTAATAAAATGAATTACTTGTCCCATTGAAATGTCATATCTTCATCATGGTTGGATCTGTCCACTGCCCTTGGCTACGAGTGGTTCTTGGCTCAGTGCACTGCCAAACTCCTTTCTGTTCCTGGTTCATTCTCTGAACTTTGTAATGGCCGGCTATATATCTGCTTTGTACTTAGAGATTTCTCAGTTGGTAAACAGTGGACTTAATGTCAGACGCAACACATGCCGTCTCTCCCTTTTTCATATTGTCATGGGCTAATCTCTAACATAAGAAACAGTTTTATTGAACATATATATATATACACACACATACATATATCTATACGGGTCCACACTATTTGTACACATTACACCTAAAGGAGCTTTTATGACATCCCATTCTAGATTTTGGAGGGTGTCTGTTGGAATTTCTGCCCATTCTTCCAGAAGAGCATTTTGACGTCAGACACTGATGTTGGACGAGAGGGCCTGGGACGCAATCTCCATTCTAGTTAACCTCAAAGGTGATTGATAGGGTTGAGGTCAGGGCTCAGTGCGGACCAGCCAAGTTCTTCCACACCAAACTCATCCAACCATGCCTTTATGGACCTCAGTGGAGCAGAGTCATGCTGGAACAGAAAAGGGCCTTCCCTTTTCCCTTCCCGTTTCCACAAAGTTGAAAGCATAGAATTTTCCAAAACGTCTTGGTAAGCTGAAGCATTAACATTTCTCTTCAGTGGAACTAAGGGGCCTAGGCCAACTTTGTGGAAATGACTTTCAGCATGACTGTGCCCCAGAAAGCCTTTCCGTGTAAAATAAACACGCAATATAAAAGCATTTTAAATTTTTGTGTGATCTGGAAGTTATAGTTGCAAAGGGGGGACCAACTCAATATTAATGCCTATGGATTTAGGATGGGATGCCATAAAAACTCCTGTAGGTGTCCCAATACTTTTGTCCATATAGTGTGTGTGTGTGTGTGTATATATAGGCAAATACAACATTCCATATTTTACAGATCAGTATCTCTCTCTCTCTGAATCACACGTCAGGCATTTAACATGAAAAAAAGTTTCAACAGCCTAAATCAGATGTCAGATTGTTGCAGGAATATCTGCTGACAAAAAAATTCAGCATGGGGAGCACACCATGTAATCTTGAGAATTTGTCACTTATCAGCTTAGTTGAAACTTTACCCATGTGTACACCTGGATTGAAATTCAGTACCTTGCTTATGGGAACAATAGCCTCTGGCTGGAATGTGAACACGTAACCTACAGGTTACAATGACCGCTATCGTCAGCAGTCCTTTGGGATACTTCCTGTACCTCTCTGCACCAATAGTTCCTTATATATATAAAACCTTCAGCTAAATGTAACCGCACATCATCGGACTATGAAGTTTATTCATTACACGTAATATACGTTAGCTATACCAAAAGTTGTTGAATTAATAAATAACTAGACACAAATACTGTTAATATAAACCAAGTTGAGAGTTCTAGTAAGTCCAGTTACTTTTATTCGTACAAAACATCGCTTACTCCAGGTAACGAGGTTTAAATTACATTGACCGGTAATTAGCAGCTAGCTAACAGTAGACACAATTCAGCTAATTGGAAGTTAGGAGTCGCATTATATTTAAAGGGGACTTGTGCCTTAACGTCATCTGAAAACTGTGAGCTTGATTGAAGACTATAACCCGGCAACCCTGAATTACTTGAAAACAAATAATTCTGGCTGATTTTTTTTAGCTATCTAATTTACAAGCTAGGCCTCAATCGTGCCCGATATAGCCATGTTACTTCAATCGAAAAATGTCGGTCGTAAGATTACAGGCTTTAATGACAATATAAGATAAAATCGACAACAACTTAAAACACGGAAGGAACCAGAGCCGTTTTCAACGTGTTACTCGGTAGCGGGATATGGGTTTGGTTTATATTACCGTGTGAATGATGAATTCTCGTGTTGTTTGTGGAGATTCCGATACTGGCGTCCTTCCTCGCGAGAAAAAATTTAAAAACTCCAGCTTTAGCTCTGCTGGTCTCGGTCGGGCTTTGGTGGTGGGCGGAGCTAGGAAATTTCGCTGTCAAGCGTCCTGTAACACCGACATGCAACGCTGCGCTAAACTTTTGCCAAGAAGAGAGTTAAATAACAGAGGGAACATCGCAAATTTGTCTGAGAGCTGTTAGTCTGCCAAGTGCAGATACCCTTCAGTAACCTTAGAGGCAGTATGCCATTTAATGGAAACGGTAGGCTATACTTTGTTCAACATTTCTGACATTACCTGCGTTTATACTTTTTTTCGATGGAGGATATTTCCTGTCAAATCTAAATAAACACAAGTTGAAATAAATAAATACATACACGTGAATGTAAGAGAAGTTACAAAAGATTCCCTCGCGTCCCAACCTTTGTGCAATGTCTTACATTTACAGTTATAAGTACTGTCAAGTGATTGCCCACAGACAATTCGTAGTGAAATTATCCCCTTATATTTTTTTACTAGGGCTGTTTCATCCCACTTTTTTGAGTCGACTCCAAAATCGATATTCATTTTGAGAGTCTATAATGACATCCCTTCGGTCTACACTTTTCTGTAAATAGGTGTATTTATTATTGTTTTAACAGTATTATTAATGATTGTTTTATTATTAATGACTTAGAAACGATTCCAGTATTTTTTTTGAGCAGTTATTAACTTGCACCAAATCACGTTTCACTTCACATCGTGTTCACTAAAATCCATAACAAGATTACAATACATAACAAACAGGGAACATGTGTTTTAATTACAATTTTAAATCATGGTACTTTGTAAAACATGATACAGTTTCACCTTTCTGCAACACAGCAGCTGCTTGCAACCTACGGAGTGTATCTCCAGTGGTATTCAGGATACACTTAATCACTAGCAGGAGAAACATAGAAGTTGAATGTGTTTTTCCTGCATTATTACTCTAGTCTCTAAACTCAGTTAGGGCAGCAACGTTGGTCACACAATAATTTTAAACGCGCTTATAAACGTACATTTATAGCGGGGCATAAATCGTTCCATGGCGTCCTGCCTTCCCACATTAGTTGACGCAGTAAAAGTTAACTGCCCAAATTCAAAGGTTGATTTGTTTATGGTTTTATGGTCGGGAGTGTATCGATAATCTCAGATTTTTTAAACCTTCACACGCGAATGTTAAGGTCATTGTGTTCATTTCGACATAGGTGTAAATAATAGCATTCTGCTTTCATCATATAGGAGTCAAGTAAGTTTGCCAAGTAAGTCCGATTCAGAAGGTATTTTAATATCTGCCGACTTAGCATGTGTGCAACGCATTGGCAACTATCCCCATTGGTAAACTGGGACAAAGAGTAGGTCAGAGGCAAACTGACGATAAACGAAGGGTGTGCGCAAAACAAGCCTATCCATACTCAAACGAGAAAGGGGCTAGTTTAGGAGGGGAGCAGTCAAAGGTAGAATCAGGGCTAACGTATTTTGACAGTTTCACTATTGTTCCTGTGAGCGAAGGTGACGAACACCATGACCGGTGTACTGTTCTCCTTCTGTCTATCGACAGTCTCGTTATTCCTGCATGCTCCCCTGCTCGCCGCCGAGGGCAAGTAACCTTATTTTTAACAGTTCTTTGTAGTCGAACACAGTAGTCGAGTTTGAGCCGGCAAAATTATTATCATGTGTCCGAAAATTTTATTTTATTACACTAACCTAACTAAGGGTTTTTTGTAAAGCTGGAGCGAGGGTTTTGCGAAGTTGTCAAGATAAGTGATGTATTACTGATCTTATTGTACAATTCGATCATAATGAATTACACAATATCAACAAAGTAATCTGGAAACTCACAACATTTTAAAACGCTCTAACGGTCCCACAGTACTTGGCCGCGCAAGTCAATTTGTATTCAAGCAGGGAGAGTCGTCAGTGAAAACAGCCCGACACCATGTAAAGGAGTATGGCAAAAATAATTAAACAGAAGTTAATCTTCCACTACGAAGTGTAGTTTCAAATACAAGGAACACACATTAAACAAACAAATAATTGCCGAGGTGTTTAGACTGCCCTGTGATCGCTAGCTGAGACGACTTCTTGTCAGCCACTGTCACTTCACGCAAACCCTGAATACAGGGTTCGTGATACAACCCTCAATTGCTGTTTTAGTCGTACAACAGACAAACGATCTGTTCCTGTAACTCAACGTCGCGCAACTCCACCTAAATAGTTTGCTGCGTTTTGGACCTACCACGCGTCTCTCTTTAGTGAGTGATTTATTTATTTGTTGATTGAATATAGGGTGTGTAATTGTCGTTGAATATGCGGAATTTTAAACATTATTTGTTTTCCCCAGATTAATTGCTAATTTAACTTAAGTGTGCCCGGAGTTTTTTTTTTTTTTACACACCAATAACCTTGTGATTTTCACATAAAACTCGAAACAGATAATACTGGTCAAATAACCAAACCTAATCATTAATTAGTAGGTTGGCTGGGTAAGGAGGATAAGAGGATAAGCTAGGTTTAGCGTGATACATTTGCTGCTTAATTGGACTCTTCTGATTTTGTGATGTGATTTGTTATGCCATTACTACAGCTGTGCATTTTCAACAACTGGGGATTTAAATGCAACCATGTGCTAATTTCGGAAACACTAACTGACAGGTCCAGTGGTGTCCACCCAATATGGGAGTTTAAGAGGTGAATATCAGAAGGTGAAGGGAACGGAGGTGGTGGTTCACTCCTACCTGGGCGTGCCGTTTGCCAAACCACCGGTGGGACCTCTGAGGTTGGCTCCGCCCCAACCTGCCGTGGATTGGCAAGGCATCCGCGATGCCACACTACAGCCGCGCATGTGAGAGCTGGGTTGAACTCACGACACAGTTATGACAAATGTCATTTTAACACTTTATTCTATATCCCAATGTAATTTTAATTTCCAAATTATCTGCCGCCAAAAAGCAAAAATCACTAAAATGATTCTGTGCATTTCAGGTGCTTACAAGACAAGAGTGAACTGGAAAAAATTATGAAAGGTCTTTCAATGGACATGGACCTCCCTGAATTATCTGAAGACTGCTTGTACCTCAACATTCACACTCCTGGTAAACCAACAGCAGACACTAAATTACCTGTAAGTCTACCCATGTTGTCAGTAAAACTTTTTAATGCTTATGTTTATACTGCCTTACTATCAACTGTTTGAAAATTACCACATGTAAATACTTTAAACCAGGAATAATGCAGTTTGACAGTTTATACTTTAAATAATTAGTTATGCTAAACAATGTATAGCTGACAGTGATAAATACAATAAATTGCTAAAACTAATTTAGAATGCACTATAAATTGCTGATGGCATTTTTATTTTATGTATTCATTTGAACAGTAATGCATGACAGTGCAACACTTGTGTGTAACTGACCAATGGTTGGCACCATATTCTTCAGGTAATGGTGTGGATCCACGGAGGGGGGTTGGTGCTGGGGGGGGCATCGTTGTACGACGGATCAGCATTGTCGGCCTACGAGAGTGTGGTAGTGGTTGGAATCCAGTATCGGCTGGGAATTCTCGGGTTCTTTAGGTAGGCTAGAGGCAGAATGAAGCAATACCCCAGTCGCTCAGTCTGCAATGGGGTCGGGACCTTTAACTACTGAGCTACTCACAGCCAATATTTCTGAGTAACAACCTGGCCTGTGGCTTCCAACCAGTACCGGAGACGAGTATGCACGCGGAAACTTTGGCCTGCTGGACCAGGTGGCTGCCCTACGCTGGGTCCAGGAGAACATCCACAGCTTCGGAGGAGATCCAAAATCGGTCACTATCTTTGGGGAGTCAGCCGGAGGAGTGAGTGTTTCCCTGCAGGTGAGAAAATCAAACACAAGTCAAAACAAACCATGGGAAGCAGTTGGAAGTTGTGTCCAATGGGTCATCTTACTCATCCTAGGAAGGGTACTTACGACTACCATAATTTTGTACTCAAGCACCTGAAACCAGCCGTAACATTGTTAGTCCTGAATAATGAATGAGTCTTTGGACACCATGCCACACTATGGACCTGCAGGTGAGAACTGAAGAACTTCCTGTTCAGGTCACTCGTCTGTGTGTGTTTGCAGCTTCTCTCTCCACTGTCCTCGGGCTTGTTCCATCGGGCCATTGCTGAGAGTGGAACAGCAGATATGAAGATTGTTTTTAACCCCTTACCTGTCGCCCAGGTATGACTGATGCTTTTCACTCACCCAGAGATGAAAATGTCTTTAATAACAAAACAGTTGGCCTATCACCTTAACTTTTCCTATTTGTTTCTATTCTCTTTTTGAGAAATGTACTTGAATGACCAGTATACAATTTTTTACCCATAATAATTCTCTCCCATTGTTGACCCATAGACAACCAAGCATGACTCTGTTGACCACTCTTGACCCCCTAAGTAACCTGCATTTCCCATTATGGACCACTCGATGTTCCATTCTGTTCTTTTGATATACGTGCATCTAATTTTTGACCCTTTGACCCCCCAGAACGATTTTTATTCTTCTGCTATAGATTAACTTAGTTTTCTATTTTGGACTTTTAGATTGTGGCTAATTTATCTGGCTGTGACAACAGTAGCTCAAAGGGTATTGTTCAGTGTATGATGCAGACGACCGAAGAGGAAATACTGAACATCTACCAACAGGTAAGAGATACTGAACACATAGTAGATGCGAATTGTTTTGTTATAAACTATGAATGATAAGAAACGCTGAGAACTCGATCAGTTCAGCATTCAACAGGTCCTGCCATGCCACACACTTATGGTTTTAAGATGCTGGCTGTGATAACCTATAATATTAAACTTCCTTTCAAAGACAAAAATACCATTTTTTGGGGTGACAGTCGACGGGGTGTTCCTCACCAAGTCCGCAGAGGAGGTCTTCCAGAAGAAAGAGTTCCACAAGGTCCCCTTCTTGATGGGTGTGACGAATGATGAGTGTGGGTGGGCGGTGATCAATGTAAGTCATCATAAGACCCTGTAACGATTGAATCCATGTTTATTAATGTAAATATGTCTGTTGAAGACTTAATGAAACAGTTTCCTTCCCCCCACAGTTCTTTAGCCCCCCAGGCTGGGAGGAAGGAATGGACCGGGAGCAGATGACATCCCTTCTGTCCACCCTGAACCCAGAGGTGAGACGAACTACCAGACCAGAGAGATTACTTTTCAATACCATTGATTACACTACATTACAAACAACTGCTGAGATCTGTGCATTTATAGGAGTGTATGGAGTGTAATTAAAACCGGTCTTGCAATTTTTTACACCGATCAATAATGTATAGTGTACTTGTGTATCAGCCTACAGGCCAGCAGATCAGTGAGTGGATTACAGACGAGTATCTGGGCACTACAAAAGACAGGGCGGAGATTCGGGACCGGTTGACTGAGGCAATGGGAGACCTGATTTTTGTAATCCCTACTATCCGGACGGCCATGTTCCACAGAGGTAACTACCAGAGGTCAGAGGTCCCTGGACTGGAAGCAGAAAAAATATGTAAAGTGCTAGTGGGATAGCTGGAGACGTAGAAGGTTTAATAGGGAAGCAGGGAAGTCTTTGTCACAGCAGAAGTCCAGCAGTGTATGTGCTACCTGTATACACAGTAAAGAACCTCAAATATCCTATTTTATCAATTTATTATTGCTTAATTAAGCAGTAGAGTTCTATGGTTATATTATTGCTTAACAGTAACTGATCAACTATGGCTGTGAAAACACTTGGTGCTGTATTTCTGTAGACGGACAAGTCCAGTCTCTCTCCCCACACCTTTGTGAACATCCCTCCCTCTCAGACGCAGGTGTGCCAGTGTACCTGTACGAGTTCCAGTATGGTCCCAGCATGCTCAGAAAGATTAGGCCTAGCTTTGTCAAATCTGACCATGGAGATGAGGTCTTCTTTGTCTTTGGCACTTGCTTCTGGGACTCGTACATCAAGATAACCGGTAAGTATGAAGGAGGAACACTCAAGAGGGGTTCAGTGTGCTTCGCTAGTGTTTCATCTGGAGGCAGCAGTGTTTCTGAAACTTCTTACAAACGTTCTCAAACATAATCAGGTCCTTCAGAAGTGACTGTACTCAACCATAACCAGGTTCTGCAGTGATTATGTACTCAACCATAACAAGGTCCTTCAGCAATGGCTTTACCATAACCAGGTCCTTCCACAGTGACTAGTTCTCACAACCTACTCCTCCTCCCCCAGCCCCATTCACAGAGGAAGAAAACCAGCTGTGTAGAACAATGATGGCTTACTGGGCAAACTTCGCTCGGACTGGGTAAGGACCTGTTGGCCTTTCTGTATTTGTTTTGATTTGATTGCTCATTTTCTTTCCTCTCTTGATCCTCTTCTTGTTTCTTTGTATTAAATTGTTTAGCTGGTTTTCTTGTCTTACGTGACTTCAGAGTACAGCAGTATTGGAATTTGAACCTGCCACATTTTGCCTACACCTCTGAAAACCTAACTACCAATGTAATTTTAATGCCCATATTAAACTGTATACGCCGACAAAAAGCAAACATCACTAAAAGATATTCTGTGTATTTCAGGTGCTTACAAGGCTAGAGCCAAGTGGCAAAGCTGATTAAATATCTTTCAATAGCCATAACCCGTTTTAAACTAAATATATTTATTTTTTAAGATAATGATTAATTTACACTATGCTAGTCAGTAGAAACCTTGGTAGTTTTTTCAGAGTGAGTAAAATCACTGACATTCTGCTTTGTCTGTTGCTCAAGGCGTTATATCTCCTTGCTAGAAAACTAATGTTAACTATTTCAACGTTAACTAACGTTAACAATGTCATCACTATAGCAAAGGTGTAGCATGCCATGGGTGTGTCCAGTTTGAGACAGGGACAGGCAGGGTTAATGGCAACCAATATTGTTAAACACAAACTGTGTTTATTTTGGTGATGGCCAACCCTGTTTTAGTCCTATACCGAGTCTTGTTGAGCAAACAATGCTGAGGTTTAAACCTAAACTCAGTCTACACCCACTGTCAAACGGAGACAACCTGGTACTGCAGTGACTATTTCACACAGCTGAAGGATCGTTATATGTAGCTCTAGGGTTTTGAAGGAAAATTGATTAATTCAAGGATAGGTTGGCCAGTTCTTTCATCTATGATTGCAGCCTAGTAGAAAAGAAAAAGTCAACAATTAAAAATTTTATAACAATTTCCTTCATGTCAATATTTGCTTACAATGGCCTTAAAACCTAAAGTTATTAGCCATACCAAATTGCTAGGAAGTAGAAAAATCACAAAATCGTTTAGATCAATGGAATCCTTCTGCTAGTTGTAGAACCAACTCCTGTTTAACTATAAAATATGATTCAGCTGTGCAAATATACAGATTCCAATGTGGAGTATTTGACTGACTAGATAAATAAAAGGCTAGTTACAGAAATGCATTTAGCTTTTTAGTTCAATAACATTAACTGTTATAAACAGCACTATAATAAAGGGTATATAATTATTTCAGCCAAGCTAATTTTGTTGCACTAACCCACTCAATTTGTTTTTCCTCTCACCTGTGCGTTCACGTCGCTTGTCCTTCAGGTCTCCCAATGGGGCGGGTCTGGTCCCATGGCAGCCATACGGCCAGGAGCAGGAGTACCTGGTTATTGGGCTGGAGCAGAAGCCCGGTCAGCGGCTAAAGCAGAACCGCTTCAACTTTCTGACCCAAACCCTGCCTGAAAAGGTCAGAGTTCTGGCTGAAGGGAAGCACCGTGAGCTGTAGGTCACTCATGGATTCATCCAGAAAGGTTTTATCAATTGGTCAGCTACCAGATAAAATAGTTATTTTGTTGAAAAGCGGACTTGTGTTTTTTCTTAAATTAAGAAATTTAAGTCAGATTTCCATCTCTCAGTTCTCTGCGCTTCATGCAGGGTTACACACAGACCTGGTTACCCCAAAGACACACACCCACTTGCCCCAAAGAAGACAGGGCCGTGGCGATCCGGTAATAAAGGCTCAGAATGAGGGACATCTAAACATTTTATTCCCCAAACAGCTTTTATTGAATCATAGAAAGCAGGGCAGCTGTTAAGCTACCTAGGCCTAGTGGTTTAACATTTAAATAGATTTTTAAAGATTATATCAGCAAGACACTTAGGTTACATTTGAAGATTAAACAAAATGAAGTAATGACTATAAATGGCAGGAGGTGTGACCCTTCTTTAATAAGAAAACATCTTTTTAGAAGCATAACGTGGGAAAAAAGTGGAGGCAAACACACTTAATTAAAATAAAAAGCTCAACAATTGCAGCCAGACTCATTAACTTCATGATTCTTTTACGATTCATTATTTAAACTTCACAAATGTAGGATTACATTTGCTTGCAAAAGTTTCTATATAGTGTAAAGGTAGCAATAAACCTAATGTTATCTATGATGAAACATTATTTTAATGTTCATTATCCTGCCTAGAAAGTGCACTTTAAAAACATAAATAAATAAAGAGAAAGTGATGAGAGCGGAGTATAATTAACAGGCCACTAGTTACAAACTACTTACTGAATAAATACACATTTCAAGTCGGTATGTTTTTACACATACCAAAAATGAGAACAGAATTAACTCCCACTTGGTGTATGATAAGGGCTAAACCCATGACATGCATCCGCAGTAACAAAGGAACAAGAACGGGCATGAAACAGCATTTGGCAGCGGGACACATTGGACGCAAGGACGACTCCACTGGGCATAGAGACTAAAGCAGTTCTTATAGCTGTTAATACGACCAGCGGATTGTGGGCTCCAAATCCACTATCCACAAACAAGGCAGTTCACCTCAGTTACTGCAGTCTGGCTGTATAAAAGGGTTGCAGGAGAGAGAAAACGTACTGGCCCTGAATGTGAGCGTGTTAATAACCTCGGAAGAAAGCGTATGGAGATGGGGTCTTGCTTGTCCTAAGATAGCGGAGCAAAGCGGCATGCCCCCTGTAGTTAGTTACTACCTTTCAGGAAATGACAAGTGAGAACACAATCAAGGTTACACCACCCCAGCTTCATAACAAGAGAACTGGCTACAGCAGATCCAAAAATACCCCATTTAAGAGAAAGAAAAAGAAAAAAAAACCACAGACTGTAATACAAAAAACATTATTTTAGGAACGGTTATACAACTCCTTTCTCCTCTCACAGTAAGCATCTACTCATGCATCTTGGTTAGAAACTGGAGGCACGCAAAGTTTATTGCCGGTTGTAGGTAATATTATTTGTGGTCTTCATAAAAATCATCGTCATCTCCATTAAAAAAGGAAGTTAAGCACTTAGCAGGATTTTTGCTCATGTGACCTATGCTACTATAAGTAAGGGTTGTGGGCCCCAGTTGTTAGGACTGCATGCTGTTATGGAAGTGATGGGTATGGGTAGAGGTCAGGACTGCGTGGATTAATAAAGGTGGGTGCATGATGTTATAAAGTGGAGGGTTGTGGGTGGAAACTATATCCTGTTATGGAGGCAAAAGTTGTGGGTGGAGGTCAAGACTGTGTGCTGTGGTGGAGAACAAGGTGCAAGCTGTTACAAAGTAGAGGGTTGTGCAGGGAGAAAAGGCCCGCATGCTGTTATGGAGAGAAGGGTTGTGGGTGGAGGTTAGGACTGCATGCTGTTATGGAGAGAAGGATTGTGGGTGGAGGTTAGGACTGCATGCTGTTATGGAGAGAAGGGTTGTGGGTGGAGGTTAGGACTGCATGCTGTTATGGAGAGAAGGGTTGTGGGTGGAGGTTAGGACTGCATGCTGTTATGGAGAGAAGGGTTGTGGGTGGAGGTTAGGACTGCATGCTGTTATGGAGAGAAGGG
>JAOVYW010000017.1:2959969-2971453 GCA_025775045.1 Hiodon tergisus
ACTGCATGCTGTTATGGAGAGAAGGGTTGTGGGTGGAGGTTAGGACTGCATGCTGTTATGGAGAGAAGGGTTGTGGGCATTGGTTAGGACTGCATGCTGTTATGGAGAGAAGGGTTGTGGGTGGAGGTTAGGACTGCATGCTGTTATGGATGAGAGGGGTGCACAGCGGTGGAGGTCAAGATGTCCAGGACTGCATGCTGCGAAGCATGCCTTCAAAGTGCTCGATGGAAGGGGCCTGAGCATACGGCAGGTTGTCCGTCAAGCGGCTGTACAGGCTGAAGGATTTGAGCTCTAGCCAGATGAAGCCAAAACGGTCGTCGTCAAACAGGACAAATAAGCCGGGAGTGCGCTCTGGACTTGTAAAGCCGTGGCCTGCAATCAGGCCAGTGCCATAGAAACTGAAACACAGGGGAATCAATAGATAATTTAATCAATCAATACACCAATCAAGGAATAATAAGGAGGAGAGGTTAGAGGGGCGGGGCCTCACCACATCTTGCAGGTGCGGGGGTACACCTCGTTGCGGGCCATGACGCCGAGCGGCAGAATGAACGGCTGGGGCTGAACGGCTGAGCAGGCAGGCATGGCCTCCGCCACCGGAACCACTGCCGGTTCGGACCCGGGGTCCGCCTCAGCCTCACTCTCTTCCCCAGCTAAGGCCGGCTCAGGCTGGGCACCTCGCTCCGCCTGCACATGGACCCCCAGGACCAGACGGGATAGTTCCTCCATGCTCTGCTGGGAATCCAGGTCTGGCAGGTGCACTGGGCGGCTCAGGTCCACATCCAGCGTCAACTGCCCCGCTGGCACGTTGGGGTCTCCCTGGGAGAGGACCAGGCACGATTTTTTCCCTGTGATGCTTCTTTCAGACGTTCAAACACACATTCCCAAATATGCCAACACCTGTAAGAGCTACTGTAGGTTGTCTGGTTTGACTCAAATCTATTTACAATAGCCACTCACAGCATGACTGCACAGGAAACACTAACACAATCTCTCATTACATTGTTAGTTACATTGTTCACATGGAGGATGGCCATTAACAAACTTAGTAGAAAGAGTGAAACCTCCTTAATTTCACTAATGTTTAACATGGAGAATCACACCAAATGTGCAGACACCAAGAGTTGGACACATGTAGCATCCAATTAGAAGGTTTGGTCCTCACTAATCTGAAGATAAGCAAGAACTAGGCACAGGAGAGTATAAAAGCAGACTAAAACCTAATCCTGCAGGAGCCTTTAGCAGTATAATTTTTTGAGATTTACCGCCACCTGAAAACAACATGGATCTTACAAACCAAAGATACAAGGTCATGAGCCATGATGGATAGCGTATGCTGCTACCTAAAATCAGTATTGGTCTTATACACCAAAGG
This sequence comes from Hiodon tergisus, assembly GCA_025775045.1. Classification (NCBI taxonomy): domain Eukaryota; kingdom Metazoa; phylum Chordata; class Actinopteri; order Hiodontiformes; family Hiodontidae; genus Hiodon; species Hiodon tergisus. The sequence continues at coordinate 2,961,345 of JAOVYW010000017.1, forward strand.
CCTAGTTAATAGCAAAACACCACAGCGTGTATTAGCAGTATGCTCAGTCTAGACCTATACTTCCAATAATGCAAATCGATTAGCACAGAGCACAGACCCAGGAGAGGAGGGGTTCTGAGCACGGACCCAGGAGGGTCATGGTTTTATGTGTGGACTCGGGAGAGGAGGGATTCTGAGCGTGCACCAAGGAAAGGAAGGATTCTGAGCGTGGATCAAGGAGAGGAGGGTCTTGGTTCTGAGTGACTCACGGTGAGCTTGGTTCCCCGGGCTTGCGTGCCATGGAAGCTGAGCATGACGATCTCCAGGCCGTGGCTCCCATATGTGCCCTTGAACAGGCCAGGCTTCAGCAGGTCAGAGGGCAGCCGCGGGGGGAGGTAGATTCGCCGGTAAGTCAGGCAGTTACTGGGTAGAGACAAAAGATTAGTTACTTACATGTATTGGTGTAGATAAGTGTTGGACTTACTCGTATTGGCTGGTGTAGATAAGTGTTGGACTTACTCGTATTGGCTGGTGTAGGTAAGTGTTGGACTTACTCGTATTGGCTGGTGTAGATGAACTTCATGAGGATGAGCTCTTGCATGTGTTCGTGAAAGATATCCTCCAGTGTCCGCCCCCACTCTTCTTCCAGCCACGTGCGGAACTCCTAAATGTGGGCGCGCACACATCCACATACACAGTCATTTTGTGTCCCACAGGAGTCGTCACAACACCTTTCAGAACTCTTGACTTATCTTTTTAGACCATTTCAATCCAGGAACACAGACTGTAAATGGCAGACACTTTTGTTTAGTTTTTTAGTATCGGTGCTTAGCATGTGAGCTTCCAGAGTGAATCAGCCAGTGAAGATAAAAAAAACTGGTATAAGAAAAAGATTGATGTGTGTTCCGTCTCGCCCAGGCCCTCACCTCCTGGCGCCCCCCTGGCATCCGATGGTGGTCAGTCTGATTGCACTTTGTGGAAAACTCGTCCTTCTTCCCTGTCTGCAGAGAGAAGTTTCAGCCTTCGTCAGCAACACAAGCAGCATACTGCAGAAATAGCAGGATTACCGTGGATGCAGTGAGTCCGTGGATTTCCACCCATGCATCACGTGCCAGCAGTTTACATGTGTGGCTCACCTGTATGTCGCCCTTGTGAGGCCCTTTGTGGCCATACATGCATTCCACCGAGGCCTTGTCACCATCCCACATGTGGATGCGGAAAAGTGGGCGTCGCCTCATTGGATCCTCCACACGGGGGTCATGAGGAGGCAGATACATCCAACCCACAATAAGCAGTCCGTCTACCTGAGAGCGGAGGGGATGCAGAAAAAGGATGAACTAGCAAAGCTAAATCTGTACAAATAGGACATTCAAGTGTGATTGACAGCTCACTCCAACTGCTTGAAAGAGATGCTGACTCTGCAGCAACATGCAGGCACTGACCCAACTGCGCAGCTAAAATTAAGCAAGGATCCGTCTGCGCAGCTAAAAGCAGAGAAAAAAGGATCAATCTGGACAGTGAATAGAACGGCTGACAGTACTGAAACTGACAGGGACAGGTGGACAGGTGTCCTTGTGGGGTTTAGGAACAGTGTGGAGGTTGTAGGAGAAAGTATTGGTTTTTGAAATGTATAAAAGCCAAAGTGTAGGGAGGATGTGAGAGGCACAAACTTGGATTTGGATTTGGTGTGTGTGCGTGTCTGTATTTTGTTTCACCAGCTGACCCACTCCTGTAGCGTACTTCACCACACCAATGTCAACACTGGTGAAGGAAGTATTTAAGTAACACAAGTGAAGTTATGGGGTTTGAGGACATCGGTGCAGTTAGCTTCTGTACGTACCACGACGTTAAGCAGCCCTCCATATGGACCAATGTCTGGCTGCCACAGGCCCAGGATGTTTCTGTATGGGTGCAGTACTGAAACACAGTGACAGAGGTTCACAGTGCTAACACAACACAGGGGTGTAGAATTCTGGACAGATGTTCAGAGTTGAGGGGAACAAAGGAGAAAGTGTGCGGAGGGGAACAGAGGAGAAAGCGTGTGGAAGGGAACAGAGGAGAAGGTGTGCAGAGGGCAACAGAGGAGAAGGTGTGCAGAGGGCAACAGAGAGGAACTGTGTGGAGGGGAACAGATGAAGAAAAGTGAGGAGTAAAGCCATTTTTAAAATATAAAAATATTAAAGCAAAATTTTGTCATCTGTATTGATCCCTTCAATCACACAAGCATTGACAGAGTATCCCCTCTATTGTCCAGGCCATTAATGCAGTCCATCTAGTTTTGCGCATGTACACAGCCATACGTGCACACACGCACACGCATGCAGGCATGTGCAAAGGCTGAATTCACCCTCAGCCTGGGCCTTGTTTTTAGTACACCATCATCAGTTCAAGAGGTTCAAAACCACATTTAGACCAGTGACTGATTCAGGGCCTTAACGCTTTATTTAAATTTATTTAAAAACAATAATTAATTATTTGTCCACCCCTGGTTTGCCAAAGAAACTGGGTAATACTGTAAAAAAGGTACACAGATTACCTCTACCCTACAGAAGGATGGTCAGGTTGAGACTCTGGTACTGAGGACTAATGGTGAGTGGTGAATGGGTGACAAAGCTAACATGCAGAGCCCCCCACCCCGAAGAGCCTCATGGGTAATAGCGGAGTTTGTGAGTGTGTGTGTTGTGTGAAACAGCTATAGTGGAATACACCTGTGTGTGTGGTCCAAGTAGGGGTTTTCCTTAATTAACCAACGTCGAGAGCTACTGTATACTAAATGAAAACATCCCCATGACTTAACATGTGTGGTACTTAAAACACCGAGGCAAGGACACATGTGGTACTTGGATCGCAGAGGCTAGGGTCTGAGTTAAAGTGACACATACCTTAGATACAATATGTGTACCTTATCACGTGTGTGCATACATACTGCGAGTATGTATGTTCATGATCAGGGCTATGATCATGATCTTCATGATCATAAAGCGCTCGGACCTCATTCGAGGGTCAACACCCGAACAGGTACCACACGCAGAACGGAGCCGGGCGGAAGAACCAAAAACACAATACGCAGTGAAAACAAGGGAAAGCAGCATGAGAGTGAGGGAATGGGGGGTCTTTAAGAGTCTGAGGGAGGAATGTGGGGTATAGTCTGGGGCTAAGGGTAAGGAGACATGTGGGGGTAATGGTGCAGCCAACACAGACCGAGTAAGGGGTTGAACTCACGCTTCACATAGAGCTCCCTGCTGGAAATGCCCACCACCTCGGTCTTGCGTGGGTCCTCGGCCATGCCAAACTCTGGAGAAAAGAGATTGTGTGATAACCTTCCACCCCCCCCCCCTCCCAAATCCTTCAAACCGGCCCTCCTAGTACTCTACTGGCCACGACTGATCCCCTTTAGATTGTCCAATCTTGAGTGTCTGGGTAGCACAATATACCTTCCACTTCTGAATAACCTTAATGACAGTGTTTAGTTGACCTCTCTACAACTATATGGTAGCATTCTTTGCAGAATATTTACTACCCAAGTGAGGGACCTTACCAAGACAGGTATATGTATTCTGATAAACATGTGAACCTATGTTACCACACACAACAGTAACTAGTCAATTAACTTGGAAGTTTGACAAAATGGACTTTTGAAGCTGGACTCTTCATGACAAAGAGGATGAATAAACATATTTACATGAATTAATTAGTTCTTTACCAGGTTTTTTTTTCTCTACTTTGGAAGTTTAGAGTAGGGTTTTGTAGATCAAACATACCAACTTCCATTTAGAAGTGTCATATTGCAATGGGCTGAACGCTTTTGCAAAGCTCTGAGTGCGTGTCTGTGTGTGAGTGTAAAAACACAACCGTTACTACAGTATGGCCATTTCAGAGGCAGTGATCCCATTACTGGATGAATTCGAGCGTTATTATCTTAACGATAACGTATGCTATAAGGTGCCACAGCGTCCGTCGAGGGAATAACACCGGTCTTACTCCCGTTTATGGAAAAGTGACAGCTGCGGAATGTCGTCAGAGTGACGTCTGCTATTATGCGTTTTTGCTAACTCGCAGTTTCTGAAGTTTAGTTTACATCTTAATATTTAAACAAAATAAGAGATAAATCTGTTTAATACTACACCTTACGTTTTTTCCTAATTCACCCGTTTAGTCAGAGCTTTTTATTTGGAGTTGAATAACAATGTATATTGGCAACAGGCGCGCATACCTTACTTGTTTTCTTTTGTTTAACCAGTTTGTACCACTGGGCCTTAACCAAAGCAAGTTATTTACTACCGCAACCTACGTTAAACCAATAATAACCAATGTCCCAACAGTCGTAGTTGGACTTTAATCGTCAACCTTCCAGCTACAAGTTCGATACCTTAACCATTACCCAACTAGACGGTTTTCATTCTAAAATCGATTAAGACGTTTTATAAAACGTGAGATGATGGTGCAAACGGTCAGATATAACATGGGCTAAACCTCGCGGCTATTTTACCTGACACATCAGTATGTCACTCTTTAAGAATCAAAACATACGCGAAGGCGCTGGCCGACTGCAATACATTTTACATTCGACTGCGATTGACACTCACCTTCCGTGCAGCGCCTTCTCCATATGGTTTCTGTATTAAGAATTTGCCTAAATTTTCTGCAAACTAGCGCCAGGTTCGGCAAGGCTGTGCCTGGGAGGAACGAGAATATTTCAACCAGAAGCTCCGGCGGCAGCTCAACCAGAGACTCCGGATTAGGGTTTTCGGTGCAACCGGTGCGATCATTTCCGAGTGTGTTGACTTTCTCGCTTGCACCCACATTGGGGGAGACCTCGGCTTTCCCAGGCCCCGATGCAGAAGCCGATTCGTCCGGGTGTTCTGCACCGGTCCCAGCTTGCATTTTTCCCACAATCCGCTCCTCCTCTTCTTCGTCCAGCTCAGAGTCGCTATCCTGATCCTGCTGGTTCTGTCGCTGTCGTCGCTTGCATCTCCGCGACTGACCCACTCCGCAGAGCCTGGCACACGCCGCCATCCGTAGTCATCAAAGAGGCTACATTACATCACCGGGCGTCTTTATCCCTGTCTCTACCGCCTATATTATGTTTTTGCCTTTGTGTACCCGGTTGCACAGCCCAAGACGCAGCCACGGTTTACGTCATCATTTAAAATGGGGCGTAGCTAATCTAGCTAGCGACTTGCCTAGATATTTTACTCCTATCTCAACGAATGTCTATTAACTGTTTATTTAACCATCGTGATAATATAGACGTTCCTTGATCGATAATTAGATGCAATTATATATATGTGTATATAGATTCAAATATTGCTAGCTTTTAACGTGTAAACAATAATAATTATCATTTAGCACATGATTTAAACGCCGCTTAAATTATTAAGAACTGAAAAACCTGAAGACGAAGAATAACGGCAGCTGGCCTGCGCATAACGTATTAAACGAGCCAATAAAATAATGCATTAGATGACTACGATTCAGAGTTGTTCGGAGTTTCGGTTTCAAATTGGCCAGTACGTGTTGAACGTAGAAGGATGCGAACTATGATTTTTCAAAACTGCCCAGAACTGTCAAAGACCTGAGCCTGCACTGCAGGAGATCTGGACCGCATACATCCAGTGTAGGAGCTTCATGGAGCGAATGTGGTCCGCATCCCTTTCCCCAACCCGTTTTCAGTACCCATCTCCCAGTAGCCAATTATTATCTTGGATAATGCCTTCAAATGCTCCATTAAACAATACGAGCAATGTATGCAACAGATGCATAATATTCACCCATAGCTTATCATGTTACACAAAACACGGCTTATTAGTTTCAAACCAGTTGGCTAAGCAGCTAAAAGTACAAGCTTTTCACAAAAATGTTCCCCGAGCCAGCCAGGAGTCGAACCTAGAATCTTCTGATCCGTAGTCAGACGCGTTATCCATTGCGCCACTGGCCCGACGGAAAAACTTCTTGAAGAATATTATTTATATATATATTTATAATTTAATATTATTTAATATTATATATAATAAATATTAGTAACTACGTAGTTTGATGTACATTTTTTATAACATTTTGATAGCATATATTGTTAGCTGGCGAACCGAACTGGAATTGCCAGATGGCTAATATCTGGTTGATTTGGAAGAAATATTTTACTCAGAGTTTCAAACTGGCTCTATCAAATTGTTCAGAAACTTTTTGTATGCCTAATTCCATATTTTTTTCCAAATATTCCGCATTAATCCTTCGACTACTGTCAAACCAAAGTCTGACCGAAGATTGGCTCTAGATGCTGAGCCAATCACAGCCGTCGCTTTCCCACCGAATACACGTCATGAGCAGGAAGAGGTGTGTTTTGACTAGTCCTGGTGCTGGCGGGAGAAATTGAGCTGGTCGCAGACTACCTAAATTAAAATCAGCTCCGCATATTCTTGGTGAAGGTATGATACTGCTTACATTATTATGATACAATGTTTTTTTTTTATATATCGATGATGCACTGCCAGTAATAACCTACATTTCTGCTACAAGTTTCCTGCGGATAATAAAGTTGGTTACCAGTTTATTTTGTTATAGCTTGCTGTTTAACAATATATAGAATCACGGTGAATTCAAATGATGGTTAGATTAGCAACTGAGTAGTTTAGTAGTAAATATAAATTAGTATCTCTGCGTTACGATGAATAAAGGTCGGTTAATTCGGTTCTGTCCTTTTTTTAAAATTATTTGGTCGGGTTATGAAATGGGACACCAGGGTACGTAATAAATGCTAAACAGTGAGTGGAGTACAATCTGTACGGGAAAAAAGAACAGAATTTCCTGCTGTAAAAGATTATGTTACAGTTATGTTATGTAAAATGCTATTAGCGGGTTGCCTAAGTTTTTAATGTGGCCTCAGCCTAGCTAGACAAATGTCGCGGTTTATTATGACTAGTTAGCTAGTTACATTCCATTCCCATTTCTGAGATGACACACTTTAGCGAACTGGTACAAGTTAAGTAAGTTAAACTTCAGTTCCCTTTTGCCTGTCAAATTACTTAAGTAACGCCGACTGCCATGAAAAATCAAGATGCAGCATTTCACAGTGGTAATTTCCTTCCCAGGTGGTGCACGGCCCATCGTGCAGCGGTTTTGATTATAAAAAATAATTTTCCTGTAGAAAACAGCTAGCCATGATGGTTGAGATCGAGAAGATTGTTTCGCTGTCTAGGGGCGATAGCACGCAGGACCTCCAGCATTACCTGTCGACAATGTCAGACGACAAGGTGAGCTGGTAAAACCCCAGGATTCTTCTCCCCAAAGCTTCCGGCACTATGTGTATTAAAAATATAACGATACATAATGCACCCACCGCAGTCCAAAAATTATTTAAATTTAAAGTTGCACCAGCTTGTTTTCACATAGTGTGCTGCCAGCCATTTTTCTGCTAAACACCCAGAATCCACCCCCAGCTCACCTCGGTGGTCACCTGTGCAGCCGTGAAGGGGAAGGACATAGGAAATGTGATCAAAGCCATTTTTAAAGGTAAGGGCGTGAGCGGCTATTCTTTGTGGTAGTGGATACCAAGTCCCTGAGAGCGGTGCTGCCATTTGGCTGCGATTGTCCTGTCTCAGGCTCCACTCCTGGTGTGCCAGACGGCGCAGACCGCAGACTACTGCTCTACAAACACTGCGTGCCGCTGTGCGAGTCCGGGGACATTTCGCTGGAGGTGGTGTCTGACATCATTGGGCTCCTCATGCTGGAGGTAAGTTTGGCTCAGAGCCTCCTCATGTGCCAGGTTAATCTCTGGCTCGTTGTCCTCCTCGTGAGCTGGGTTAATCTCTGGCCCACTGTGATCCTCCTGAGCTGGGTTAATCTATGAACCTCTGTGATCCTCGTGAGCTGGGTTAATCTCTGGCTCGCTGTGATTCTCGTGAGCTGGGTTAATATCTGGCTCGCTGTGATCCTCATGAACTGGGTTAATCTATGACTTGTTGTGATTAGGCCCCACAGCTACCTGGGCCCTCACTAGCCCAGCTGGCTTCCCTTATGGTGGAGGCCATCAAGGCAGGTACCCTGAGCAGTGGCAAATCGTTGGAGCTCTTCCCCACCATCCTCACTGCACTGGCAGCTACAAAGACTCTGGCCTATGGAAAAGGTAAGCCAGCCGGAGGCCCTGTGGTTAAAAGGAGGGATTCAGCTGTTTTACCTTGCATTGTTGATGGTTATCTGGCTGTGTAAATGGTCAAACATCTAAAACAGTCTCTGATAAGAGTGTCCATTAGGCAGATGAACAACATAACAATCCTCAATGTCAACTGATACCATGTCGGGGGAGGGGTTTTGGCATGCGTCCTCCTGCTGGGCATACAAGGGCTGATGAGGACCACGCCCTTTGGCATCTGTGAAGGACAACAGGAACCTCACTATCGTTTTAAAACGGCTTCTGCTCTAAGTATAGGCTGTAGGTTTGAGGGAAAGACAGAGGACAAAATGAAGCGAGTGACAGAGAACTGAGAACAGCCCAAGGCCGTGGCATGTTGCTTCCGTCACATGATCAAAATGTGAGCGTGGTCTTGTTATTTCCTAAGGAGAGCTAAGTGGAGATGGATACAAAAAGCAGCTCGTCAACAGCCTTTGTTCCAGCAGGTGAGTTTGGTTTATCCCTCAGAACCATGCCTGGTGTATGATGTTGGTTGGTTTCACTCACACCTGAGACTGCATGTGTGTTCTCACAGGTGGGACCCCAGGTGTGTTATCCACCTCACCACCATGTTCAGGTATGCTGGTGGTCACCTAGGCCAAGGCGATCTGGAGGAGTTTAGACAAACCCGGGCTGTGGTGTTTTTTTATCTGTGAATGTCTTTCTTTAGGGATGTACCTCTGTCGACGGAGGAGCTAAAGTTTGTGACTGAGAAGGTCCTGCGGATGTTCTCGAAATTGGACCTACAGGAGATCCCTCCCCTAGTGTACCAGCTGCTACTGCTCTCTGCCAAGGTCAGGGGGTCATTGCTGGCGGTGATTAAAACCGCTATCGGTTCAGTTGTGAGCATTGTTTTGCCAAACTACTTTGACTTTGTTTGTATGTGTTCTTCAGTCTCCTTTATCATGATATTGCACATATAAGTTGGCAATAGAATGATATTGGCTGTGTTTGACAGTGAATGGTTTTATTTGTGTCTCTCTCTGCCAGGGCTGTAAGAAGCTTGTCCTAGAAGGTATTGTCAGATACTTTAACGAGCAGGACCAGCGTCAGGAAAAGGAACAGATGGACAGCGAGTGAGTGTTGTACCGACAGAGGGCCTACAGCTATAACTCTTCTGATTGCAGGGAAGTCACATATTGGCTCTCCCTGCCTATCAATCCAAACTGTTTCACCAGCTTTTAAAAAATCTATAACCGATTAGAAGCACTCACTGTGTAAGCGGAGCATGAAGAGTGCTGTCTGTTTGAGTCAAAGGGGTCTCCTGGGCCGATTGCAGGGGTATGGACGTTGGGGTGCAGTCTGTCCCACAGGACCAGCTTCGCCACGTGGAGGGAACCACAATCCTACACATCGTTTTCGCCATGAGACTTGACCATGACCTGGGCCGGGAGCTGCTAAAGAACGTCAAGGTGGGCTCAGCTTTAACTTGATTTTGGTTTCTTTAGGCAATGGTGTTTCTGAATGGGGAATGGAAGACCTTTGTGTGTTCTGTCAGCAGGCTGGACAGGGGGAAATCGGTGCGATGTTGAGTCCGTTCAGTGTCGCACTGCTGCTGTCGGTGGCCAGGATCCAGCGCTATGAGGAGCAGGTCTCTGTCCACTAGCCGATTACACACAAACCCCAAACTGCTGAGGGGCCTGGGTGTCTTTTAACCATCTTTCTTGTGTCAAACAGGTGTTTGTCTTCCTAAAGACGGCCATTCTTAAGAGCTTCAAAGATGAACAGGTTCAGGTGGGCTCAAGGTTTATACTGGACCTCGTGCCGCGGCGTCGCGGTGTGGCACAGGCTGTTCTGGACACGGTTAAAAACAGGCAAGAGATCCGGCTGGAAAATTATATATGTGTGTGTGTATATACAGTGGGTGAAATAAGTGCTATTGACAAGAAATTTTCACCAGATGTTGGTAACAACCCAAGTAATCCATACATACAAAGAAACCAAAACAAATGAGCTCAGCAAA
>JAOVYW010000017.1:3011911-3033944 GCA_025775045.1 Hiodon tergisus
TGTGTGTGTGAGTGTGAGTTTACGGTGTGTGTGGTAATGTATGTGTACGGTATGTGAGTGTACGCTGTGAGTGTACGGTGTGTGTGTGTGTGTGTGTGTGTGTGTGAGTGTACGGTGTGTGTGTGAGTGTGTGGGTGTGTGTGTGTGTGAGTGTACGGTGTGTGTGAACGGTGCGAGAGTGAGTGAGTGTACGGTGTGTGTGTGTGAGTGTACGGTGTGTGTGTGTGAGTTTACGGTGTGCGTGTGTGTGTGTGAGTGTGAGTTTACGGTGTGTGTGGTAATGTATGTGTACGGTATGTGAGTGTACGCTGTGAGTGTACGCTGTGAGTGTGTGTGTGTGTGTGTGAGTGTACGGTGTGAGTGTGAACGGTGCGAGAGTGAGTGAGTGTACGGTGTGTGTGTGTGTGAGTGTACGGTGTGTGTGTGAGTGTGTGGGTGTGTGTGTGTGTGTGTGTGAGTGTACGGTGTGTGTGTGAACGGTGCGAGAGTGAGTGAGTGTACGGTGTGTGTGTGTGTGTGTGTGTGAGTGTACGGTGTGTGTGTGTGTGTGTGTGTGTGTGTGAGTGAGTGTGAGTTTACGGTGTGTGTGTGTGTGTGTGTGGTAGTGTAAGTATGTGTACGGTGTGAGTGTACGCTGTGAGTGTGTGAGTGTATGAGTGAGAGTGAGAATGATGACAGCACTCACAGATCCAAAGGTAGTAGAGTCTCTTGCACATGGTGCGGTGCTGGCCCGGGATCTCGTTGAAGTCCTGGTAAAAGCATGGCTTCAGCGGAATGAAGCCCGGCAGGGGGGGGAAGTTATTTTCTGCAACACAACATGGGACCACCATGACTCCAAGATAGGTAATGAGTAATCGGACACCTTTACAGACTCACCAAAACTGGCAAATTGGTACACATGTGTGCTCAGATACAGGGTTAAAATTATACAGTAATATTTCAATGCTTTTCACTAGCAAATACCAATACTTGGATGCAAACCGGTTTTTTGTCAGTCATACATAGCCACACATTACAGGGAAGTTCAGCTTGTGATTTTACTTTCATCTTACTTAAAGCACTCGTAATGCCTGGAAAAATCAATGTCTGAATGAGGAACAGCAATTAGAAACTGCATCATCCATCATTTGTGTATTACTATGCTAATGCCAATTATGTATTTTAAAGCTTGTTGTAAAACTGTAAATAGACACAGCTTGAAGCTGTAACTTTCAGAAGGCATGTCCTGTTCGCAACCTCTAGTCCACCTGGTAGTAATACCAGGTACCAGGTAGTAATTGTATGTCTTTGTGCGATGCTTGAACTCAGAAAGACAACTTCAGCACACAACACCAAAAGCAAGTCCTTACCTGCCATGAAGAAAAATAGATTTATCCCACTGTTGACAGTAATTCAATCTTCTTTCTCTCTCGCCCTGGAATCTGACAAGATAGTCAATCCAATTAAAGCCATTCTCATTGGGTCAGTCCATTGTTTTTCTCAGATCAACACCACCTAGACTGCATATACCGAGTGATCTAAAATGATACGTCGGAAGGAAAAACTACAACCCACGGCTTATTGTATTTGCGTTGATTGGCCAATTCCATGGAACCTGAAAACGCATACGGTATACTCACGCGACACGTCGATGCCCTTCGTGAACAGCAGAACGAGTTTTTTTGTTTTTTGTAGATTGTTGATTTATCCGATTCCAATGCACGTTTTAGGCAATTCTAGCTGAAATGTTTAGTTTGAACATGAATGAAATGTCTGGCTGAAATTACATGTTTAAACAAGCAACGCATACGACCGATATTCTGAATAAAATATCAACATGGCGCAATTCCACATTACCCTTTAGTGAGAAAACCTTGATAATTATGGCTGTATCTATAAACCGTAGTGTGTGTAATACTGGTTGCTAGTTAGATGGGCAGATCGCCGAAAATCCAGTCACTGTGGAAATCGGTTACAATTGATGACGTTTGTTTTAAATGGAGAAATGCATTTTGCTTGGTTTTATACTTATTGTGACTGACGGTTTTACTTGCTTATTGTGTATAACCGATGCAGAGTAGAGCACCTATTTTAAGGAAATATAGTGAATACGTGACTTTGCAGTAGCCTACATTGTCATGCAAAATACAATTACAACCGCCTAAATTCCACGCATTTTGGTTATCTCTCGCAATTCCCAAAACCTGTCTTTCGATCAACAATTTACGTAATAAACCATTTGCAATTAAATCGGATTTTTTTTTTTTTTTTGCGACCTTTAAGACAGATACCCATTGGATACGTAAAATGATGTCCTTACCTCCTTTTCTATCCAAGAGTGTAGCTAGCTACAATTAAATGTCCTTTAATTGCATGTCATGAGTGGACTTCCACTGAATATGAGCTAATAAAGGTTCTGTTTACTAACCGAGTGAAACGGAAATATTAATCTGTATGTGTACTTTTATTACGTTTTTTTACAGAGGCTGTAGGTGTAGTTTGACGTTTTGTTCCTCCCATCAGCATCAGAAAGAGAGCTATAACTATGGTACGAACCCACTGGCATGCCACTCAATACTCGCGATATCTGCCTCCTCGCTTTTTTCCGCCCGGTTTCTTCCCATTCTCGCTGGGGTGTGCTGCTCACCTCGGTACTAAAGTGAAATGCATAAATGATTAACGATTGCTATACACTATAGTAAGGCAGACACTTAGGATCTGGATACCCTCATACATATCTTTTTGTCCAGAGCTAATTCAATGTCGAGTCTGCTGTGATTGAAACCCTGTTCCAGATTATAACTGTCAGAACTGATCCCACTCCACTCCATGTTTGGTGTTCCACCTATAATATTACTTATCGAAGGTCAAATCAGACTGCACAGCTTCTACATCTTTTCTGGCAAGGTGTATGAATTGAATTGGAAAAGGACCCCACCTACTTTTACTATTACCGGACTAAAGGCATTGTGCTATTTCTTTTAACTAGAACGGATAAAACATGAACATTGTGGGTTTCATTCGATTTTGCAAACTTTATTCTTGTTTTTTTAAAGAGTTTAAACCTCCCCACCCTACCTTAATCTATTTCACGATATGATTGTATATCTGTATGTTTCACTTTTAATTTACTTTGGTTATTTTTGCAATCATTTTTGTCCATTCAAGGAACTTCTATTTTGGTTCTCGTCTTATTGTGTAGTATTTGGTGGCTGGGGGATAAGAGATAATATAATGTAAGTTATAAAATGTAATTATCATAATAATGATACCAATGTTTTCACACTGTGACTAAAAGCTAAAATAGTAATAAAAGTAAAAATGTAAACTGGATGTTTATCAAATTAATAGACTTTAAATTCCGAATTAAGTGTTTCTTCGTTAACCTTTCACTTACCGAGTACAATATCAGTACCATATCCACTAAGCCACTACTTCATAATAACGGAAGGTATTTTTATAATTAATTTCTTTACAGTAATTGTCCGTATTAATAATAAACCGTATTACATGAAAGCATATATAATGTATGTAATAGTTACTAAACTCGTTTTAGAGACATCCCCTACAGTAAAAGCGCAGTATTTTTAAATGGGAACAACTTTTAGCTGGCGCGACCTCTTCAATTTTGGAAATAATGTTTTTGCTTCACTGTCGTTGACTGAAAATCTGGTGAGGTTGCTACGAGTGTTGTAACGCCTTTTCACTAAAGCACCAATAAGGATGATGGTTGCTAACTCGTGGTTTATAATCAGTACCAACGCACCAAAATAAGAGTGTCATTCCGGGTTCGCAACTGAAATACAGCGTAAAATACTATATTTGAACTGTCATCAAAGAATTTGGGCATATTTATATTGAAATATTCGGGTTAATTTAGAAATGTAGGGATTCACAATTATTACGTTTTTCTGTAGTGAGGTTTAGATTCTCCCTTTAAAAGTGTATGTAAATCTTTAGTTTGTTATTAGACAGAAACTAATGTCATTCCTAAGCATACTTATTATGTGGTTGCTCTGGACAAGAAGTGGCTGTTCAATTAATTATTATCTTGGTGACCAAATAATTTTTATTTATTTTTTCTGTAGTACTTTTAATTTGAAATTATAATATTAAATCAAACCGGAAATAGAATTTTTGAGGGGCTAGCTTTAGGCTGCTGTAGCATTCTGTGTTTACTGTATAAAACGTCTAGTTATATGATCATACTGGATTTTTAAGCCAATGTCTTAATGAGAGAGTGGCAATGAGTGATGTTGTTGAAAAGACTCTTATTGCTCTCCCAAGTCTTCTGTCGTTGGACTCGCAGCCTGGAGCCGGTAAACTTTCTGCCACTTCAAAATTGGGAACCCTCATCAAAAGCATTACTGAATTGACATCTAGGCATGTGAGTAAAACTGCTCCTTAAGCATCAAATATTTTGCATGTAACAAGCTAACTATCAAAAAAATCGAGAAAATCCCAAGTGTGCATTTAAATTGTATAGCAGGGATATCCATGTACAATTATTTACCACTGCTCCTGAGCAAGGGGCCGCACGTTCAATCATTCACCACGTTTTATTTTAAAGGAAGAAGAAAAACTTATCAAAAAAGAACTGGCTGCAATAAAGGAACAGGTTTCATCTCCCAACACAAGTTTGGTGAGTACCTAGTCGCAGTTTGACAAGACACTGTGAGTTGACAAATGGAAGTGTTTAAAAGTGGTTGCATGTGAATGTTGGCACAATTGAACAAAATTATGGTTCAGAAGTTAATGGTGAAACATTACTGACCCCCTCATATCTTTAAATAACTCGCATACTCTCCCATGAAGGCTGCAAAAGAGTAGTAAATAGTATTTGGCCTTGCAATTATTTGAGTCTTCAGTTTCTATCAAAAAAGTTAAGGTGAACAAAAGGTGTCAACCCCAAATAGCTGTATTCACCGTAGATGTTGTTAACGACGTCTGTCGTAAAAAAATTATGCTTCTCTTCTTGAAAATCAAAAGGGAGTGAAATCGAGCCACAATGGAGCGAAATATCAGTTTTGTCCTATCAAAAAAGTTCCTACCCCTATAAGATCCATCACAAAAATTTACTCCTGTACTGTAGAAATTTTCTTTCCATACCTTTTCCTTTCCTGACGACAATTTTTGATTTGTATTTGCTTATCTCTTTACATTTATTTAAAAATTTTATTAAAAATTATCTGTTATATATTCTACTCTTGTCCATTCTTGGTTACTTATTTGAAGAGTATATATATATATATACGTATTTAATTTAAATTCATAGTTAATAAGTGAACGATCACGCGTCATTCATAAAGGTTTCTTTAGACATGTTACAGGCATCTTCAGCACTATCTACGCTATAGATACATTTTAATGTGAAGCAGGTCCTTCAAAATATTGCAACCGTACACACGTAGCCCATGTCGCAAACCTTGCCCAGATTTAGATAGGGTTATTTCTTTTTGGATTCATTTTGGATTTTTGGATTTTGAGATTTACCTTTGCAGTTCTCTTCTTTCTTTTTAAATCCAAGTCGACTGTTTTGTGATGGTTAATTTTTAAATGTATGTTTTGATTCTAGAGGCAGATGAAGGAAGTCATGGTGCGATCAATCTACTGTGAAATGCTCGGGTACGAGGCATCTTTCAGCTACATACACGCCATTAAATTGGCCCAGCAGGGGAGTGTTCTCGAGAAGAGAGTTGGTATGTTCTTTGGCTTTGCAGTGCTATAGTGTAAGACCACAGTGTTTTGAAAAGATGAAAATTTAAAAATAATGAATAATTAATTCCAAATCTGTTCAAAAATTGTTTTAAAAAATTATTTCTGATGAGTTACTAACTGCTTTATGACATCGTGGTGCTTTGAAATGCTGAAGGTTTTTACCCCATTCCCCAGGATACCTGGCGGTGTCCTTGTTCCTGAATGAGAGTCATAACCTGTTGCTCCTCCTGGTCAACACTGTGCTGAAGGTATATGCCTGTAGAAACCCTGGGGCGTTTCCATGGTGATGCCGTGGCATTTCTATGGCATTTCCAAGTTGATGCCTCGTCGCTGCCGTGTTGATGCCGTGTTGATGCCGTGTTGATGCTGTGTTGACACTGCGTCGATGCTGTGTTGACATTGCGTCGATGCCGTGATGCTGCTGTGTTGACACTGCGTCGATGCCGTGTTGATGCTGTGTTGACACTGCGTCAATGCCGTGTTGATGCCGTGTTGACACTGTGTCGATGCCGTGTTGCTGCTGTGTTGACACTGGGTCGATGCCGTGTTGTTGCCGTGTTGTTGCCGTGTTGTTGCGGTGTTGATGCCATGTTGACACTGCGTCGCTGCCGTGTTGACACTGCGTCGCTGCCATATTGTTGCTGTGTTGAAACTGCGTTGATGCCGTGTTGCTGCCAAGCCAGTCTGCGTTTTTCTGTTCCAGGACCTGCAGAGCACGAACCTTACAGAGGTGTGCATGGCCTTGACAGTGGTCAGTCAGGTGTTTCCAAAAGACATGATACCTGCAGTGCTCCCCCTGGTGGAGGACAAGCTCACGCACTCCAAGTACGTAGTAGGAAGGAATGGCATGTTTTTGATTTATACCAGGGTAACTGCAGTGGATTTAATACAATCCGTGGTACCAACTGAATAAGAATTTAAGTAAAGGGATATTCTATGACTTACTCCATATTAACCCACCATTAAAGTGATCATTATTTAATAATATTTAAAATCGGGGCTTGTTCGTGAACATGTTTTCACTGAAAAATAGGTGAACGATGGTTATGTTTCCCATTCTCCATACATACTAAAACATACCTTTTTGCAAACATCTTTTAAGGGAAATAATTCGGAGGAAGGCGGTCCTCGCCCTCTACAAGTTTTACCTGATCGCTCCCAACCAGGTCCAGCACATCCACGACAAGTTCCGCAGGGCACTGTGTGACAAGGACCCGGGGGTCATGACGGCCTCTCTGCACATCTACCTGCAGTTGATCAAGGTTTGTAATGCAACCCCCCAGTCAAAACCTTCATAGCATTCCTGCTTGCCTTTGTTGTCTCTGCTCACTGTGACCTAATGACATGTGCTCGCACTCCCAGGAGAGCCCCAGCAGCTACAGAGACCTGACGGAGAGCTTTGTGGCAATCTTGAAGCAGGTGGTGGGGGGGAAGCTCCCTGTGGACTTTAACTACCACAGCGTCCCCGCCCCCTGGCTGCAGATGCAGCTGCTTCGCATCCTGGCCCTCCTGGGCAAAGAGACCCAGAGGTATCCCACAATCCACCAGGTTCTCAGTTAACTGCCTTATTGGGCCAGTGGGCATTCCACAGACACCTGACTGCGATAAGACCAGTAGTTTGCCAAACTTCAAATTAATTGTGTTAATGAAATGTGTGTGTTCATTGTGTCAATGGAAAATGTGTATCCCAGCCTCGCTAGGTCCAACCTCACACATCCTATCATTAATCCAGAGCTGTAGTCTAGGGCATCTGCAGTGTGCCTCTATGAGTATTAAAAAAAATTTCGTGACACTGCAAGTGATCCTGATTTTCCAGCAAAAAGTGCCGTAATGAAGATCAATTTTCTTTTCCAGCACCAGCGAACTGATGTATGATCTTTTGGATGAGTCTTTACGTAGAGCTGAAATAAATCACAATATCACGTATGGTAGGTAAAATGTGTACCGCTGCTGTTTTTAAAAACGTAAGATCTAATACTCGCGTACGAGCATCTGCTAATGACTCCCTCTGTTTCTTCAGCCATATTATACGAGTGTGTGAAAACCATCTATACCATCTACCCAAAGTCAGAGTTGTTGGAGAAAGCAGCCAAGTGCATCGGGAAATTTATTTTATCGCCCAAAATCAACCTCAAATACCTGGGTGAGAGGAACTTTGTTTTTCTTTTCCTGTCCTGGCCAGCTTGGGAACGGGAGAGCAAACGTTCACTGCTGATTTTTTTTGTTGTTGTTTTTTTAGGGTTGAAAGCGCTCACCTACGTAGTCCAGCAGGATCCCAATTTGGCCCTGCAGCATCAGATGACCATAATAGAGTGCCTGGACCACCCCGAGCCCATTGTCAAGAGAGAGGTAAGCTTCTGAGGGTATGCCAACGGTGGAGCGTTACCTCTGACTGCAGGGGTGGGGAGATGGTGACACCGCGCACCTGCTTTTGAGATAACCTTGAGTCTTCCTCCCCCAGACGCTGGAGCTGCTGTACCGGATCACCAACGCGCAGAACGTCTCCATCATTGTAGAGAAGATGCTGGACTTCCTCCGATCCAGCAAAGAGGAGTACACCACCATCGACCTGGTGGGGAAGGTGGCTGAGCTGGCTGAAAAATATCCTTTAAATGGTCCACAGGTCCTGTTGTGTATTTCCCTGTTCCTTCCTGTGGGTCTGGCGTTGTTATGGCCTACAGGTCCTGTTGTGTATTTCCCTGTTCCTTCCTGTTGGTTTGGCAGCGTAATTATGGCCCTCTGGTCCTGTTGTGTATTACCCTGTTCTTTCCTGTCAGTCCTGTTGTGCATTGCCCTGTTTCCACCTGTCGGTTTGGTAGAGTAGTTCTTTGTTTTTCCTATGAAACGCCGTACGTTTGCTCCGGACAACAGCTGGTTCATCCAGATCATGAACTCGGTCTTCTCCATGGGCGGAGATGTGATGCAGCCTGAAATCCCCAATAATTTCCTCCGGCTCCTGGCAGAAGGTAAGGCGGCGTCTGGCTTATTAGTGCTCCATCCCTCCCTGTCGGCTTTGGTTTTCTCGGGCCCTGAGCATGGTTTTGGTGTTGCCGGGACAGGCTTTGACAGCGCCGAGGAGGACACAAAGCTGAGGTTGCTGGCTGTGGACTCCTACCTCTCCCTGCTGGACTCGGACCCATCCCTGCTGCCCCAGCGCTTCCTGCAGGTCATAAGCTGGGTACGGTGACACGCCCCCCTTTCCCTGATCAGCCAATGAAGCATGCCTGTGCTGTCTCGTGTGGCCGATGGCATAGTGCAGATCGGGAATAATAAACATGTAACTGCATCATCTAGACCGTTCTGTTTGATGGACGTGATGTGCTACCTGGATAAAGTTATGAATGTCCTTCTCTCCCATTGCATGGCCAAGTAGCCGAGCATACCCAGGCTTAACAGTGTTTTATTAGTTTTCAATGCCACCCCTCACCCTGCACTCAGGTCCTGGGCGAGTTCTCCCACCTGAAGGTGGGCCTGGATCCTGTGGTGGTCCATGCACGGCTGGCGGCGCTGCTGTCCCAGGGTGGTGTTACCACGGAGACGCAGTGCTGGGTACTGGCGGCGATGAGCAAGCTGCCGGTGGCCGGAGGGGCGGAGCCTGCGGAGCAGCGGTGCGCTGTTGGTCTGGACACCACGCTGCGCCAGCTGGTCACGGAGATGCAGGTCCTGAGCAAGAACGCCGACCTGAAGGCCCGGGTCCTGCCTCGGGAAGGATGCAGTGTGGACCCGGAGGTGTGAAGCATCACCTGCCCAAACGTCTCTCTCTCGCTCTCTCGCTCTCTCGCTCTCTCGCTCTCTCGCTCTCGCTCTCGCTCTCTGCGCATAAGTTTAGGAATATGGTTAAATCTTTATGTCACTGGCCACATCTGTAATCCGTTAATGGAAGCTCTGATTGTAAAGGCTGGTCTCTGTCTGTCTGTCTGTCTCTGAGTGTGAGCGCCTCTTTCACTTCCACCGCTTACGGTGGTAACAGGGACTCTACTTCCTGTTGTGTTGCTGCAGGTGGACTCCTCTCTGTCGTTCCTGGATGGCTTTGTGTCGGACGCCCTGGCGCGGGGAGCTGCCCCATATAAACCCCCTCACCAAAGACAGGAAGAGCTCTCCCAGGGGAAAGGTACTCACTCATGTTGGGTGTTTGGGGGTCATGTTACACCCACAGAGGGAAACAGAAACAAAAACGTTGTTTTAAGATGTTTTGCACCACAGAAGCAGTTTTACATGTTTTTTTGTTTTTATAGCCTTTAGACTGTGTGAAAATCATCTATACAATCTACCTACATTCTGTTTTCCTGTATTACCTTTACCTGTCCCCTTTATTTCTGTACTCCCCCCTTATATTTCCTGTACTTCCCTCTGTAGTTCCCTGACTAAAGCATTGTCTTCCTCACAGGGTTGAACTTTGAGCCGTACGGAATGTCCCTGCCCATCAGCCTGTCCACCTGCAGCCTCACTGACAGACATTCACCCACGGCACTGTCAGTAAGCTCCAGTCTCTCAGGCCCCAGCACGGATCTCCCCCACAAGGCCAGGTATGTCTCTCTCCCCCAGCTCTGGTCCTGGGGTGTTTTTCCAGGTCTCCTTAAATAACCATCAACCTCAAATCTCTAATTAAATGAGGGCACCACTTAGTTCTAGGGCTGAAATGGAAAGTCATGCACTTTTATAGACTACTGTTGTTTTCGCCTTTGTATTGACTTTAGTGTGTTTATTCACTCCTGTGCCCAATCTCATCATCCCTTCAGACACGGTGAAATGCTTTCCTCTTGTTTCAGCTCCAATGGGCTGAAACTGGAGGGAGTGAAAAGGGTGTGGGGGAAGGAGGGTTACCTTCCGCAGAAGGAAGCCGCAGTAGATATTGAGGGTGTAGTGGATTCCTGCCCGGTGGAGTCCTCTCACCAGCAAGGCAGCAGTGAGAGCAAGACAGCGGTTTTCTCCACTGCTGCCCAGCAGGAGCAGGAGAGGCGACAGCTGGCTTCCTCTCTCTTCGTGGGCCTGGGGTCACAAGACGCCCTGTGTCTGGTGAGAATTTTATTTCTGTCCTGGCCACCCCCCTTCCACCGTCTGTTCCACGCTGCTAAAAGCGTACCCACCTTGCTTTCCCGTTAAACAGATGGGAAAATCGGAACTGAGAAAGCAGAGGTTTAGGAGGAGAGGCAAAGCCGAGGAGCCCTCGGGGACCAGTGAGAAGGGCTCAGATTTCTACCTGGACCAGCTTTGGGATAACCCCGCCCCAGACTCCATGGCCGGATGCCCACCAGGAGAGCTCACCAGCCCCTCCAGCCACCCACGGGAGTCCTGCCCAAGCGTGGGTGAAACCACTGGGGGTTCAGAGGAGGGGGCCAACAGCGATGCAATGGGTGTGACGGATCGACCCCCCCGCGATTCCAGCCTGGTCCACCACCTGCCGGCCGAGCTGTCAGGACTGCTGCGCTCGGAGATAGCGCTGCTCTGCTCCGCCGAGAGCCTGTCGGTCCATGCCTGCAGGGTCTACAGGGACGACGCCCTGGAGCTCGTCATCTTCCTCTCAAACTCCTGCACTTCTTCTATCCAGGAAGTGTCGTTTAGCCTCACATCGGCCCACCTGCAGGTACCAAAGACGTGCTACTGTCTCCTTGCGTTCGTAGCCTGGCTTTTATCTCCTTACGCTTGCTGTTGTTTCTGGTCTCAGGTTTTTGGTGGGCCTGCGGACCTGTTGGAAGAGCTGGACACCTCCGGCGTGGCGGTGATCCGTCACAGGCTGCTGATGGAGAGTCCCACGGCGCAGACAGTGACGGTGGACGGGAGAGCGTCGTACCGCTCCAAGCACCAGGGGCCCTGTGTGCTCACCTTCTCTGTGCCCCTCTCGCTGACCGACTTTATCAGGTGCCGGTCCCACTCTTCTCCTGAGAACCACCCGTGGCTGGACCTGGTTGATTCCGGCTGTCATGCATTGCCTGTTGCTGGGCTACTCTGTTGTCAACCTCAATGGTCAACCTCAATGGTCAACCTCACAGTGTTGTATTACTCTGTAAAACTCCCCCTTGTGTGAGATGGAATGGAGGGGATTGATTGGCTTCCATGTCCCCAGGCCCCTGCGTGTGTCCACTGAGGAGTATGGGAGAATGTGGCTCTCCTTCTCCCATGACGTGAAGCAGAATTTAAAGCTCTTGGTGGACGAGGAGGAGCCCCTCACGGCCACCCTGAGTGCACTGAGGGAGAAGCTGCAGCTCCACCTTGTGGAAGTCGCAGGTAAGTGCGCACTGGCGACACCCTATGTCTACTTTTGAGATGATTCGGTTTAACGCCCTCCTGCCCTCCCACCTCTTTAGCCAGCTGTCTCTCCCCACCTCTGACTCGTCTCCCCTCTCTCTTACTACCCTCCACCCACAGGCTCCGAGGTCATCGTGGCGTGTCAGCTGCTGCCCAGTCAGCCCTGCCTGCTGCACTGCCATGCCCAGGACGGATCGCTGGCCGTCTGGCTCCGGTCTTCTCTGCCTGACCTGCCGGATTGCCTGCTCTACCACTGCCAGAAGGCCATCCAGGAGAGCTGAGGGTTGTGGGGGGGGTCTCCCTGACCCTGACTGATCTTTGGGTGTTTTAAAGGAGGCGTCACTGTTCACTCTTAACTCCACTCAGATGCTGGCATTAACTTCACCAGCCACACATGGGATGAAGGACGGGACGAAGAGGAGTGAGGGGTTCTATTCTGTTCATGATCTGGGTCTTGTACTGACAGTCAGACTGCAGTTCACTTTAATATACATATGATGTATGTGTGTGTGTGTGTGTGTGTGTGTATTTATTGCTTTTAATGTTTCGTTCACTAGTGTTTTTTTCTAAGTTTCAAAAAAGGAGAAAAGGAAAAAATCCAAGGCACTGAATGGTGAATGTCTGTTATCTCAGGAATAAAGGAGGGAAAACACTTTGGTTAGCTTTGCCGTTGCGTGCGTTTGGTGCGCTATGGGGTGTTTGGTTAGCATTGCAGTTTTGTGTGTTTGGTTCACTATGGGCTGTTTGATTAGCGTTGCAGTTGCATGCATTCAGTGCACTATGGGCTGATTGGTTAGTGTTGCAGTTGCGTGTGTTCTGTGGGCTGATTGGTTAGCTTTACGGTTGCACGTGTTCGGTGCACTATGGGCTGTTTGATTTGTGTTACCGTTGCGTGCGTTTGGTATGGGCTGTTTGGTTAGCATTGCAGTTGCATGCATTCAGTGCACTGGGGGCTGCTAGTTCTGCTATTTCTAAAATTCTCCACTTTGGGGCCTAACCATAATCCTTTTGCTAACTTCAGACTGATAACAGAATATAGATAACAGCGAGAGTAGATGCTTTCTGGGCTCCAGCAACGTGGCGATTAGCCATCTCCCCTGTGGCCTGACAGCCCCCTGTGGGTGCCAAGTCAGCTTAAGAGCCCATTACTGTTAGGGTCTAAGGCAGAAAAGGATCAGAGGGAGGTCTGTACACAGCTGCAGTCCAGCCTCGCTGCAGTCCACCGTAAAACTAACTGGCTACTTCACAACTATCTTGATTCCAAAGATCCAAAAGAAAAGCCCAGTTGTCCTGGGACTTCGTTGTTAATGCGTTCAATCAGGCAAGACCCAAATGCTACTCATTCTCAACTGTAACCAACAAAATTGTAAGCACCTGATTCTTTTTGTTCAGTTTACAAAATGTTTCTGTTCGTTCCATAACTGCCAAAGTCACAGTGTTAAAGAAGGGGAAAAGCTGCCTCTTTTACTTGTTGGACAAATCAGAGCTGGGGGTGTTAAGGCAGTTGGTTACAATACCACCTGCACAGGATCCAGCTGTGCACAGCAATGTGATGCAGTGATGAGATGCACAGCGATGTGATGCAGTGATGAGATGCACAGTGATGTGATGTGATCTACAGCTCTGACTCTTACTGTAGCTTGAGGTTTTTTTTGGGCCTATGACGTTCTGCTTTTAAAGTCACGCCATACAGACTGGTTCTATGAGTGGCTTATGCGACTTAAAATAAGAGTCAAACCCAAGGACAAGTGTTGAGCTGTACTCAAGGTCAATGCATCTAACCAAGTAAAGTCTCCAGAAAGGAGGTGCTATGCACGATTGGCTAGGTGTCTGATTGGCTGAGTCTTCAGAAAGGCTGTGTTATACACAACTGAATGAGTGTCTGACTGTCATCTGTCTGTCCTTTTGCTCTAAAGTCTTATTTCAGTGCTTGGGTTAAAGGGATTTTATTTTTATTTTAAAAGATTATATTTAACACAATCCACACCACGTGAGTCCGAAAGACTGATTTCTGTTTCCTTTTGTAATCCGGTGGGTGACTGTCTACTTATCATGAAACGAAGTGGTTCCCCCAAGTTTTATAATAATTTTTGTTCCCATCTATTTTTTTGTTTGTTTTGTTTGCCGTGTATTCCTTCTGGAACTTTGTTTTAAAAGATTGAAACGTTTCTATCTGAATGATTTTTTTCCCTCCATTTTGTTTGGATGGCTGTGACTTTTGCCTTCCTTTTGCTTTAAGCTATTCAATGGAGTGGTATTGTGGGAACTGAAGTATTTACACATACCCTAACACTATTAAGAGTCACTGTATGCCTTATGTTGCCATGTTCGGATGGCGTGTTGGTTAGTGCCCATGATACAACAGTTGTTTTCATTAACCGTTGCCTGTCATGTGGTTATAATTAAAAAGCCCGTGGGGCAATTCAAATGTGTGAGCTCCACTTTCACTTTATGGTTGGGCTTCCCGTTACCATTCTTTGCTGTATACTGTGATAATTTGTGACCACCAGAGTGCACCAATGAGCTATATTACGATGTACTGAATCGCATTTATCTTTTTCCTTTCCGGGAAGAGAGTCACACATGCCACTTTTAGGCAAGGCAATGTATCACACCTGAGTCTGACGGTGAATTTTCCGTTCATGCTATCTGTCTACGCCGGCTTGATCACAACACCTTTGCAGCGTTGCTGTCTAGAGTACTGGCTCGCTTTAAAATACTCTCAGGAGCCTGCAGACCACATGATTCGAGACACAGTTGATACGGGTTGTGAATACCTATTTCTTATTGTCACCTTCCAATAAATCAGCTTTATTGTGTCACACCACCCACCCAAACCATACCAACACAACTGCTGCTATCTGGTGTACATTTTAAATAAAGGGTTAATCATCGGGATCCCATTTAGGCACTTGTGCTAAAGTCGATTGACGAGGGCGTCAGGGGTAGCCTATTTGTTCTTAGTGCTGATAATTAGATTTTCTGGATTTCAGTAAATGTGTTTGACTAGTGGTCTCAACCATTCTAACTATTCACAACTGTGTTGTGAATTATTAATATGTTTGATTAAGAAGGTCACTGGTTAGAATCACAGGAGCTCTCTACTCTCTAACTCTGTTTTGTCTTTTAGCAATGATGAACTATGGGCTATGTAGATCGTTCGGTATAAGAGCTCCGGCCAAGAAACTCATTTAGTTGTGTAAATTAAATATAACGGTCGGAAACGGATGGGTTTGGTGTACCTGCAATGTACTTCTGTCTTTAACCCCACCACAGTATCGTCACCCAGTAACGCATAGTTAATATAAACCCGGCACGCCGACCTCGCTTTCAGCTTCTCTAGCTTAAGGCAGCGTGCCACGCGTGTGCGATTGACACGCTACTCCCGTGAACACTACTTTCATTGTGTGACCGCAGATGTCAGACTCCTGCTAACTCAGAGCCAAAAGCGGATAGCGTCGGATTATTGCAAACCCGCTGTCACTGGAGCAAAGAGAGCGAGGCGGAGAGACTGTGTTCCTGCTGGTGTTTCGTTAATGTATCTAAGTGCGATATATGTCTGCAGAGCTGGACAAAAACGTTTGATTTGCTTCATATAGGCCTATGGTTTTAACCTACGGACGAGGGGTCACAGTCATCTCTTGTCAGAGGGACATACCCTAGGGTGACGGTTTTTATGATTATAGTAGTATTTATAGACTGCATTAAATATAATAGAAAACCTATGTCTGTTGCTTTGTATTGTGCTATGGCTGTCAGTCTTTAAATGTTTGCGTGCAATTAAGCGTAAACTGTCTGCATTATGGCGAATATCTGTGTACGGACGGCTTGAAAGCTGCATGTTATCTTTCCCCCAGTGATTTACAGGATACTGAATGCTATCTGACACGAGCTGAGACGACGAGCAGCGTCTAATGTCGAATTTGATGGGTGTAGGAGGGAGTGTATTTTAGTAAAAGGAGGCCGAAAAAAAAAAACGATGCTCATTTTCTCGGATTTTGCTCGCGCAAAAACGCTGGATTTCTCAGGTTGTACCGTTGTGAGTTTAATATTAATACGAACTTTGTTTCAAAAACAACTAAAGATAACTGATGGTCATTTAAAGTCGGTGTTTATTTCAAAAGATCACAGAAATCTTTGATCTAGTCATGCCTAGCGCCCTGGTAGCAGGCGTCCACTGAAAGGATGGCAGTGATAGACACATCTTCGCCCCACAGGAAAAGAAGTACATCTGTTCCTACAGGGCTTGGTGAACTGCCCAAACGAATTGCGAACTTCCTGTGGAAGACGACTTCCTGCTTGCTTATTTTCTCTTACAAATAGCCT
Source organism: Hiodon tergisus (assembly GCA_025775045.1). Lineage (NCBI taxonomy): Eukaryota > Metazoa > Chordata > Actinopteri > Hiodontiformes > Hiodontidae > Hiodon > Hiodon tergisus. The sequence goes on from JAOVYW010000017.1 coordinate 3,028,181, forward strand.
CTAAACTATTGCCACTCGTGGCTTTGTATCCATGTTTGCCAACTTAATCTAAGTCAGGCGAGAATCAAATTGATATCCAGTTTAAAACTATTGATTTTGGCTTTTTTTTAAATCATTGCACAAAAGATTTTGGTAACTGAGCTCATTCATCCTAACCCTTACCCAAATTTTGGCTTTTCACCCTCCTCCTGTCTGTATTGGCACTTTATTTATTGATTATAGGATTATAGGACAATCTGGGGGGCGGAGGGGTGAGTCCAAGAAATAGAATGGAATCTGGGATCAAAGTGCCGTTTATTTGGAAAAGCCCCCCCAGGGAAGGCGAAGAAGGTCTGTGAATGTTGGATAAATGTTATTGGTGTATTACCACGAAATCTCATCTTGCTAAGAGAACTTGAAATCTTCCGTGGATTGATTGATATTCAAATTAATTACTCCTTAATAAAGATTAATGGCATGTTTTATGGAATTTTAAAACCATAGGCAGAGGAGAGCCCATAATGTCTCATTGGATTCTTGTAATTGGTACTTAAAATGAAAAAACTGAAGAAGCATATTAACTAAATCAAATCAGCACTCCGAATCCAGTTTGTAAGTAATCTTTAATAAAAGACAATAGTTTTTACATCCTTAAAAAAGAAGGATTTTGAGACCACCACATCCACAACCTTGTGGGTTGTTGGGTCATTGACCTGAATTTAACCATCATTTCCACAACCTAAAGCTTGCCATTCTGTGATGCTCTCTGCTTGTGTCTCCACGCAAACGTAAAGTACATAAAATTATATTATTGACAAAAACTGCAGGGTCTTCCCCGACAGGAAACATGTACTCAGGAATGTAAAAAAAAAAGTAAGAAGTCAGTAGGAAACCCAGGAACACATCATCTTCCTGAAAAAATGCACTGTTCATGAAATACGGGGTCATAATAACGTTAAACAAATAATGAACGATCAAAAAGCGGTCAACCTGCATTGACTAGAGCACGCCTTCATCAAGGAGTTTGTTAATCCCCTCACAGATCTTTTTCAGGTAGGTTCCGTACTCCTCCGACGGGCCGTAGAGCACAGAGAGGAACTCTACGTCGGCAAAGTGGTCGAAGACGTGGTCAATGCGACCATGGGAGCGGATGCTCAGGTGGTTCTCCACCAGCTCGTGCAGAATGTCCTTGCACTCCAGTAGGAGGCGGGACAGGATGCCTCGGTCGAAGGTGTAGTCTACCTCGTGGAAACTGACCGCTGTCATGGCTGCCTGGTTCATCTTCTTCTTGAAGCGGTCGACGTTCTCCAGCTCCTCTGGGCCAAAGCGGTGGTTGCGGTACAGGACGCCGACCTTGAGTGCGACCTTGACGACGTCCTTGATGATGCGGTGCGCCTCCTTCTTGCTCCTGGTGTACTCGCGGCTTACCTTGTACAGCTCATCCAGGATACTGCTGCTGGTGTCGTCTGTCAGGAGGTTCGCCGCCGCCACGCTGGCCATCTTGCTCAGGATCTTCTTCTGGGCCTGCAGGGCCAGGCTCTTTGAGTTGAAGTTCTCCTGACCTGTGATTGGATGGAGTTGGGGAGACAGACAAGGGGTAAGTGGCCTACACAAAAGTGAGCCTGTGGCTGCAGTCTCTGTCAGACAGAAGGTGAGGAGACAGAAATCTAGCCTGTGTTGCGATGGGACCAGGCCTGTATCGCTTCTGCAGGACAGAACTGGTGATTTAGTAAAGCCAGACTTCATCAACACTGGGAAGCACACAATGGTGGCTTTGATATATTTTTATGAAAAGGAGACAGTGTTCTCCGTAGTAGCTTTACCCCCATACTCCTTAAAACGGTACTTGAACGTCCACACCTCGGCCGTCTTTTTAAATCTTTTCTCTAAATTTAACACCTTCAATTTACCTGCCAGGTTTATCTCTGTGAAAACCCACAATTTCTTTGCTCTGCACCCATTGTTCCTTGGCTGTTTCAAACATTTTAAATTGCTTTCACATTAACTGTGATCCAGTGTTTTATTCAAAAAGTATTGTTTGAAATTGAAATGATTATGGTCTTGTTTTCTTATGTCAGGGGTGTCTTGTACATTCTGGCTTCTCCTGCAGGAGGTCGACCTGATGGACAGCCACAACGAAAATAGACAGGCCTCTTTCTGGCATGTTGTGAGTGCATGACAAGCATTGTCAGCAGTGTGATGCAGCCTTTTGCAACAAAGTCAACAGGTTGATAGTTCAAATCCCTGAATTTCTGTTATACTTTGAGAAACTTAATGGAAATCCCTCCAGTGAATGTCCAGCTGTATAAAAATGTTAAACTATAAACTGTGTTGATTGTTCATCGATAAGAGTGTATTCAAAATGACTTAAATAAAGAAATAGAAAATTGTACCACTATTGGAACGTTGAACCCAGAGATAATCAATTCCCTAAGGTGGTGAAGCCTTTCAGATGAGCACTTTTCTTCACACATTGAAAAAACTATTTTTGTTTCACCACACTTATCTGTTAAGCAAACACAGTCTTCAGACTGTATAGGCAGTCAGTGATATGATACAGGGACGTGGGGTGGCCCAGGGCTGAACAGTGGGAGGCTGTGTTTTTCCTGAATACTGAAGTGCAGTGCCATGTCAGTGGCAATCTACCAGGCAAGCCCACCCCCAGAGAGATCACACCCACTTACTCCACCCCCATAGGGACCACACCCACTAACTCCACCCTCAGGGGACCACACCCATTTACTCCACTCACCCCTACCCCACCCCCAGGGGAGCACAGAGTACAGAAATAGACATCCTCTATTTCTATTACATACACCGCAGACCCCTGCTACAGCTTGTAATTAGACACATGGATTAATCCTGAGTGAAGATCAGAGATCTACACTGACTGGATTCTGCACCACAGGAGAGGATTGATGGGGGACAGAATAACCCGCTTCAGCCCAACACAGTGCTCCTGACTTTTCCTGGTGACCAGAGGCAAGGGCAGGATCGCCTTGGATCAACATTTTCTTGTGGGGGGTGGGTGGGTGGTTAAGGGGATGCAATTTAGTTTCCTTTGTTTTTAGGTAATATTTTTTCTTTGAGGATGGAGGACACAAATGCCAGATTATATTTCGTCTCCAGCCCGCTGTGGAACTGACCCTGTGCCCTGTGACTGGCATAGCAACGCTCAGCAGATCCAAAGGCTGCCCCACGTAATGTTGGGTCATGTTTTGTAACCTTTTTTGCTGTAAAAAGAAGCTGACTTATCTAAAGTGACTGCGAGCCCGGTGCCTCAGGGTGATGATCATAAGGAATTCTTTACCTAAAATTGGATCAGTTCGATAACTATGAAACAACCCCATCACTTTTTGTTTAAAAAAATAAACGACGCGATCATTTAGGTGAAAAAGCGGACAGTATATACTCAAAGTCGGTAGCAGTAAGCCTGGTAACCTTGTAAAAAAAAAATGGATTCGTTACCAATATTGATAAACGGTTGAAGGATGATCGTTAATACTGCAACACATTAATTAGTCAACACATTTTTACAGACATTCAGTCAATTAGTCTGTGAAATTAGAGAGACAAAGACCCTGAGAGACTCCCCATTTAGGTAACTCTGGCAGGCTGTTTACAGTCCTCTTATCCCTAAACCTCAAACGCCCTCACAGACGAGTCGCAGGGGAGTTGTATCAGTCCTCAGAGGAGACGCCGCAACACTTTTTTGTTCGTTTTAAAAGCATTAACGCCTTGACAACACGGCGTTTTAATGAAACAGGTCCCGATCAGTCTCACAACTCACTTAGAAAATAACCAACTATATTCTGGATCTTAAATGTCAAACAGGTGAACATTACAAATGCTGCTACTACACCAAGCGAAAGACTATATGGCGTAAATAATTTATTGCCATTGATTGTATGCAGGACGATTTATTTACGTGTCTTAATACCTGCGGCGGTTAACTCTGACGTTTTGTTATAGCCTGTAACTGTTTAATTAGGGGTCCACAGCTATGCTAATTATTTTTTATTATTTGCGTTCCGATCGGTTATTTTCCACCCTGCTGGTGTCAGTCACTAGTTCTTTCCTGTTCCGGCACACGACTCTGGCACGCCATGAATATCACATGCCTTTAGTCCTGTTTTGTATGCAAACGCTAAGACCCACGCGTTAAAGATTAACGCAGGACCGTTTACATGGTCTGAGTCTTCGCCAAACCTTTGAAGTAGGGGTTTTTGTACTTGTGATCTGATTTAATGCTTTTTGGTATTGTCACAGTTTGGCACAATATCAGAAGCCCCCCCATGGATAAATTACTCTCTCTGGTTCAGAGAAATGGGTCTTCCCCTCTCCATGGTCATAGTTCTGTCCTTGAATTAGCGCTCCCCTGACGACGTGACCCATACAGTGTATAGAACTTGTTTTTAGTTAATCTGGGAAAGTGTTTTTTTATGATTCTAAATGCAGGAGTGACAGGGGCCCAGCTGGAGTGGTCTGCTGCCACGATCAGTTATTGGTTGGCTTAAAAAGTCTGGGGGGGCATTCAGACATGCTGGGATCGATCATCTAACAAGGAGCAAACCCCCCCACTGATTCCATAGACCCCGGGGCGGGGCAAAAGTTGTCTGATTATACTGACTTCTGTGGGAACAGGCTGCTCTAAATTTCTCAGCTCCCGGCTCACTGGCACAGATACAGTGACTCCGGCTGCCTTGTGATGCAGAGAAGCACTGATCTAAGGTAGGGGGGTGGAGGTATGGACCACGTGATGAGGGAACCAAGACAGCCTGTGTGGTTCCACTACTACCGAACACTAGAGCCAGAGAAGTTTGCCTGAAACATCTTCCGAAACAACGTGCACAAAACGTTGCACTGTGCAACACATAAAGCTCCCAGTGGAGTCGACCTGTAGCCCGTCCATCCAGCAGAAATGTTGTACTGGACGAAGGAGCAGGACAGGGGGCATGGAGAACCATGTGTGCCACGCGTCCGTCTCGAGTACACGCACAGGAGAGGTCCGGGCACGGCCATCAGCACCGGCTGAGGATCATGCTAATTGCAAACAGCATTTAACGACCTGTGATCCCTCAGTAGGTGCTGGAGTTGGGAGAGGAGCCGGGCGGGAGAACGGCGGTCAGAGCGGCACAAGAAAAGGAGGTGAACAAGGCGGAAGAAAGAGTCGGCTCGGGCGAAGCTGATGCCGACATTTAGTCTTCGTTTAAGTTTAATTTTGATCTGTATTTTGTTTAGTTTGTTATTTTAGTTTGTTGTGTTTGGGGTGAACCCGTGAGGGGGAGCCCTGAAGAGCGATTATTGTTTATTTTCTCTATTGAAATAAAGCCGGTAAGAAGCCGGAGAACCCGGAAGTGTGTTTACCGATTATTCCCGAACCAAGCACGTCGGCGTGCTACACACGGATTTATGCGTGGAGAGTTTTTCGCCGTTAATCAAACCAAAGTGACCACTGACAAGTATACATCTTCTGTTTGCACACCGTCACCATGGGCGTACCTTATTTCAGTGATGGTTGCCGTGTAGACGGCACCAAATTCCAGCTGCAGTTCTTGCTGAAAAGGGAAGACATTTATGCATCATGATTAAGTCTGCAGGAAGCCCGACAGAAGACATCTTAAAAAGCCTACATAAATCGAAATTGGTGATCCTGTTTAAATGCACCCCCTCTTCACAACAATGCCAAAACAGGGAACTTCACCTCACATTGGCATAAGAGTACACTACACCAGCAGCAGAAATCTGAGAACACTGATTAGTGCACAGTGCAATTCATACATCT
>JAOVYW010000017.1:3040764-3073680 GCA_025775045.1 Hiodon tergisus
CTTGGTAAGCTGAGGCATTAACATTTCGCTTCAGTGGAACTAAGGGGCCTAGGCCAACCCCAGAAAAACAACCCCATCGCATTATCCCTCCTCCACCAAACTTTACAGTTGGTACAATGCAGTCAGACAGGAAACGTTCTCCTGGCATTCACAAAACCCAGACTTATCCATCAGACTGCCAGATAGAGAAGCGTGATTTGTCAATCCATAGAACACGTTTCCACTGCTCCAGATTCCAGTGGCGGTGTGCTTCACACCACTCCATCCGAGACTTGCCATTGTGCTTGGTGATGTAAGGCTTGCATACAGTTGCTCGACCATGGAAGCCATGAAGCTCCCGACACACAGTTTTTGTGCTGATGTTAATGCCAGGGGAGGTTTGGAACTCTGCAGTTATTGAGTCAGCAGAGTTTTGGCGATTTTTTACGCACTATGCGCCTCAGCACTCTGTGACCCCGCTCTGTAACTTTACGTGGTCTGCCGCTGAGTTGCTGTGGTTCCTAAACACTTCCACTTTGCAATAATAGCACATATAGTTGATTGTGGACTTGTTGCAACAGTGGCATTCTATTACAGTAACACGCTCAAATTCAGTGCGCTCTTTAGAACGACCCATTCTTTCACAAATGTTTTTAAAGGCAGACTGCATGACTAGGTGCTTGATTTTATACACCTGTGGCAATGGGACTGAATGAAACACCTGAATTCAATGATTAAGAGGTGTAGCCCAATACCTTTGTCCATATAGTGTATATCATGAATGTTCATGTCAAACTATTCTCACATCCTTTTATGATTGATTAATCATAAAGTAAAAGAAACTTGTAAGAATAAATTAATTCATAATTGTGGGGGGTCTGATAGCAGAGAAGCTACTTTCAAAAACAGACAGAGACACACACAGACACAGACAGACGCACACACGCACACTAAATGTACCCACCTTCCATTCAGAGGACAAGCTGCTGGACCTGGAAGAGGTTCTGGATCTGGTTCCTGCACCAGATCTCCGAGGTCTGGCTAAGACCTTTCACTTGGGGAACCCGGGGGCCCAGAAACAGGAGTTGGTGGGGAGCCTCCTTCGCCTGAGCCGACAGCGCTCTGTCTTTGCTGGGGGGGGTGCTGGTGCTGGGATCCTGAAGAGGTGAATACAGGTGGAGTTGAGGAATCTATACCTGCTAGTGTACACACACATGTCCCTGTCTGCATGAATCCTTACACCTGAGCCCGCTGCACTGGTTCCATAGGTCGAAGCAGCTGGTGGGGGGGTGTGTACAGGTGTCCAGAGACCCTCGTGCTGTCTTCTCCCGAGTGCTCCTCCTCTTCTCCCTCACCGACTCCCTCGATGAAGAAAACACACCGTCTGGAGCCCAGGGCCAACTGTACCACGCCCTGCTGATGAACTCTGGACGCCTGGCATTCCCCACCTACAACATCTTTCGTAGGGCCAAAGTGTTCCTGGACAGGGAGGAGCTGATCCGGTAGGAGTGCACTATGGCCAGAAAATGACTCTGTTCTGCTGCTGATTTTGAACTTGCCCACGCCCCCTGCATTCTCCTGTTTTCTGCTGTTTCACACTGAAAAACGGAATTCCTACAGGAATGTGAAATCTGACATTCAGCAGCAGGCTGTGAATACTGCTGTTTTCCCCACATAGTAGATTATTAAAGATTTAAAACACTTAAAACATCATGGACTACACATGGACACTACATGTCCCTCAAGCATCATCCGCACATCAGGAATCTCTTAACGCACTTCTCATGGTATTCATATCGGGTTGTAATTTTAAAGAAGGTGCATTGTAATTCCAAAATGCAGACAACAGCACATGCCAGTTTACAATCATGAGGGACAAAGTATTTTCCAGTAATTTCTATTCCATACGGAAACTGTTTTAAAAACATACACATGGGCAGCACACCTGCCCCACCTGACCCCTACCTGTCGGCTCAGGTACGAGGCCGCCATGCAGGTCCTGCAGGAGGTGAGCATGGCCATGCAAGTGGGCAGCTGGGTGGAAGCACTAACACTCTACCTCAAAGCCAAGGCCACCTGGCAGGAGCAACAAGACACCTGCAACCTCAGGTGAGAGAGGGAGAAGTTGACAGTTTGTGAATTGGCCATTTTATTCTCTACATTGCTTTGTTACAAGGCTGTGTCCGTTTTTACCTCTGTTCTGATTAAATTGTATATTGGCCCAATCAGAACTGTCCCTGTTACTAAACCAACCAATTAGAAGTGTTTCTGTAGTCACCAGGAGGCGCTGCCATTGTTTCTGAGACGTTTTACTGCTGGTTGGGCCTACACCCGCATCCTGTCTCGTGGGGTGGAGATCCTGCAGAGACTGCGGCGCTATGAGGTGAGAAACCAAGACCCATTCTCATGGGACACGCATCAAAGTCACAGTGCCAGGCAGAAGTCTGAAAACACTGAACCCTCTTTAGACCATGTTGTCTGATTTCACCATTTCTGTTTGGTCTGTAATGTGGAGATTAAATCGTCTCGTTACTGTGGAGGTCAACCAAGCTGTTTGATTGGGCAGGAGGCAGTGGAGGAGTTGCAATCCCTACTGGCCCAGTCGGTGTACTGTCCAGACAGCAGGGGGCGCTGGTGGGACCGGCTGGCACTCAACCTTCAGCAGCATCTGAAACGCACTGAGCAGGTGCGCTCTCACTGGAGTAACGCACTGAGAAATAATTACACACAAGACAATTTAGCATGAACAATTATTGCAATTTCTTGTTTATTCATGGTTTTCTAGTAAATTTCAATGGATAATGTTGTCCATGCAGCATCTTATAAAATATTACTCAAAACAAATGTTTGCCAAGGCTATCAACGCCATCCGAGATGGGCTGTCTGACCCACTGGTCCGAACAGGCCACCGCCTATCCTTGTCCCAGCGTGGGGCGAAAATTAGGGACTTGGCCAGCTGCAGGAAGTTCAAACTGCTCCTGGGGGACCTGCCGCCAGTGCCGGTCCGGGACATCACCCATGTGAGTACTGTTAACTTCTACCCCAACCACCATGGGTTTCTAGACATCCTTGCAGGAAATCTTAGATACAATCAGCAACACTGGAGCTTTTGAAATTTAAGTCTATAAAAAAGCCTGACACTTCGAATCTTTCTTCCAACACACTCTGTTAACAGGTGACCATTCGAGGCCTGCTGTTGCCTCACTCCGGCAGTGTGGGCAAGTCTGTCTTCCTGATGCCGGCAGACCAGGAGGGGGGCGCTGGTGAGCAAGATTCCCACGCCACAGTCATGTGCTCTGTGGAAGAGCTGGCCCTCGCCCACTACCGTCGCCTCGGGTTCGATCAAGGTGCCTTCAGCTTGGGTGTATGATGAGTGTAATGATGATAATTTCTACGGTTAGGGTGTAGCTAAATACACCAAGATCATCGTCATACCACACCCTCCTGGTCCAGGTTAAGGGCCGGAGAACAGACACCACATTTTCTCATGTAAAGGCCTATTTTTAGACTGTTTGTAAGTTAGAGTAAAGCTGTCTGCCGAAGTGGGCGGGAGATGGTGTGGAAAAAAGTGTTGCCTAAGTTAATGTAAAGATAAGCCCTAGAATAAAAAAGTAAATATAAAACTATAAATAATAGTAATATTATAGATCATAAACATGTTGTACTAACTTGTAATACATCTGTCATCTGTTGGTCCGCAGGGATCCATGGAGAAGGGTCCACATTCTCCACCCTTTTTGGGCTTCTGTTCTGGGACATAATTTTTATGGGGAGAATTCCAGATGTCTTCCGAAACCCATACCAGGTGAGTCCATGCATGAACAGGTACAAACGCCTTACATCAGTGCAATGTGGAGCCATCAACAGGACATCAGCACCCCCTCCCCTCTTCACAGACATGTCCATTGGACCTACACACAGATTGTTTCTACGAGAGCCGCCGGGGGGCGATAGAGCGGCGCCTGCAGGCTCTGAGGGAGGCGTCTTTAGAGACGCTGCAGGGCTTTCTGGCCGAGGTCTGGAACTCCCAGGAGGGGAAGGTGTGCGCTCTGGTCAGCTGGGAGCGCTTTTCTTCCCTACAGCAGGCACAGGTACACCAGCCCTGAAGTCCAACCTGGAATTTTTACAGAAACAATTGCCTGACAGCAGTATCCTCTCTGTAATTGAAACCTCCAATTGCCTGGCAACTCGCCTGGTCATGTATAGAGATAGCCGTGTCAGAGCTGAGCTGGGATTCATCAGTGTGGATGTTTAAGAGCAGCGTTCACTCCCAACCACAACCCATGGTTCTGTTCCCTCCTAGGGCCTTGTGTCGTGCCTCGGGGGAGTTTTTCTGGGGGGTCTGTTGCAGCGTATGGCGAAGGACTACCGACACTGCAGAGGGGGCCTACCCGACCTGGTGGTGTGGAACCCCCAGGACCACACGTACAAGGTGAGGTCAGGATACTGGCCGCGCCTACAAGGGGTGGTCAGGACACAGACCGTGCCTGCAAGGCGTGGTCAGAAAACAAACAGCACGTACAAGGAGAGGCCAGGACATGGACCGTGTGATTCCTAATCTTCTCCTCTCCTTCTTTGGTCCAGTTGGTGGAGGTGAAGGGTCCAAACGATCGGCTCTCCCACAAACAGCAGATCTGGCTGAATGAGCTGCACAGGTTGGGTGCAGACGTGGAGGTGTGTCACGTGACTGATGTGGGCGCTCGAGGAGGGCGAGACTGAGCCAGAGGCCTGGAATCCAGCTGGTCCCGGACCCGCTCAGCCACCCTGAGCGGAGGGGTGTGCTTTTTTTGGACCTGTTCTGAAAATATTAAATATTTCTAATAATATTTTTTTTTGCAGTTTTCTTAAATAGAAAGAACACTAGTCTTGTTACTTTCTTCTGGGTCCTATTACCTTCCTGCCCTTCCTGCCATGTAAATTTGGGACTTATCAATCTCCAGGTTTACCACCTGACATTGTCCAGTGAAATTATTACAGTACCTGTGGCCATCGAGAACTGGGATTAGCTACCCCCTGTAAGGGGGGGTGGGTGGCAGAGGTGATTATGCACTTAATTGCAGATGAACATGTGCTTCACTACTTCAACCTGGAAATTTTGCATAACCTCTAGTCAGCAGGATTTAACTAAAATTAACTTGGCTATTCTTTGGTTTTATAAGACTTAATCACATAGAATCAAATCAAACTATATAGCACATGTCACACATGGAGGTAACAATGTACTTCATTTAAATTTAAAAAAGGCAGAATGATAAAACCTCAGTTTATATTTTGCTTTGCTCTTACTGGACTTCTGTTTGGGTTGACACTATGGCCCCAAATTATGGCACAACCTCTCTGCCTACAGGAAAGAAAAGACTAGAAAGCTAGACTATTGGAAATGGAGGATCTGTCAAATTGTAGTAAATATTAACATGCATCTGGTATTGTACAAGTAACAGTGAAGGGAAAAAGTATTTGCTGATTTTGTACGTTTGACTGAAATAAGTATTCGACCCTTCTGCAAAACATGACTTAGTACTTGGTGGCAAAACCCTTGTTGGCAATCACAGAGGTCAGACGTTTCTTGCAGTTGGCCACCAGGTTTGCACACATCTCAGGAGGGATTTTGTCCCACCCCTCTGCAGATCTTCTCCAAGTCATTAAGGTTTCGAGGCTGACGTTTGGCAACTCGAACCTTCAGTTCCCTCCACAGATTTTCTATGGGATTAAGGTCTGGAGATTGGCTAGGCCACTCCAGGACCTTAATGTGCTTCTTCTTGCGCCACTCCTTTGTTGCCTTGGCCGTGTGTTTTGGGTCATTGTCATGCTGGAATACCCATCCACGACCCATTTTCAATGCCCTGGCTGAGGGAAGGAGGTTCGTTCTCACCCAAGATTTGACATCTGTCAAGTACATGGCCCTGTCCATCGTCCCTTTGATGCGGTGAAGTTGTCTTGTCCCCTTAGCAGAAAAACACCCCCAAAGCATAATGTTTCCACCTCCATGTTTGACGGTGGGGATGGTGTTCTTCGGGTCATAGGCACTATTCCTCCTCCTCCAAACACGACGAGTTGAGTTGATGCCAAAGAGCTCGATTTTCATCTGTACGAGCCTGTACATGTGCTTTCTTGAGCAGGGGGACCTTGCGGGCGCTGCAGGATTTCAGTCCTTCACGGCGTAGTGTGTTACAAATAGTTTTGTTGGTGACTATGGTCCCAGCTGCCTTGAGATCATTGACAAGATCCTCCCGTATAGTTCTGGGTTGATTCCTCACCGTTCTCATGATCATTACAACTCCACGAGGTGAGATCTTGCATCGAGCCCCAGACCGAGGGAGATTGACAGTTGTTTTTTGTTTCTTCCATTTGCGAATAATCGCACCAACTGTTTTTACCTTCTCACCAAGCTGCTTGGCGATGGTCTTGTAGCCCATTCCAGCCTTGTGTAGGTCTACAATCTTGTCACTGACGTCCTTGGACAGCTCTTTGGTGTTGGCCATGGTGGAGAGTTTGGAATCTGATTGATTGATTGATTGCTTCTGTGGACAGGTGTCTTTTATACGATAAAACTGAGATTAGGAGCACTTCCTAATCTCAGCTCGTTACCTATATAAAAGACACCTGGGAGCCAGAAATCTTTCTGATTGAGAGGGGATGAAATACTTATTTCACTCATTAAAATGCAAATCAATTTATAACATTTTTGACATGCGTTTTTCTGGATTTTTTTGTTGTTATTCCGTCTCTCACTGTTCAAATAAACCTACCATTAAAATGATACACTGATCATTTCTTTGTCAGTGGGCAAACGTACAAAATCAGCAAGGGATCAAATACTTTTTTCCCCTTACTGTAACTTCACACACCAACAGAAACAGCTTTCCAGATTAACGTGACAAAAACCAAGGATGCACCCTGGATAATGACAAACCCTCTGCACAGACTTTTAAAATTGCTAAAATGTTTATTTGTACAAACATTACATAACAATACATTTTATAAAAATCAAGTCCATGAATTGGCCCCTCCCAAGCCAGTTAGCCAGGGGGCAGCCAGATCCCTGATGACTGCAGCTGTGGAAGGAGGCCGATCCTCAGTAGTTCGCTGCTGACATACTTCTTCCTTACACGCCTGTTGAAAGAAGCAGCAACATGAAAATCTCACCTAAACCAAGACCAGCCATAACCATTAATCAGTTCCTCACAAGATTTTTGGTCATGTGCTGTATTATTGGCTTGCGGTGGTCTTCAGTGTAGAAGGAGTAATGTTGCTGTGTGGGAGACTGGAAAGGAAGGGTTTAGCTAACTAGCGGAACGGAACTCCCAGTGCCGGCCAGCAGAGGATGGGCTCCCCCACTAAGCCGGGTTCTTCTCAAGGTTTCTTACTGCAAGCCTAGGGAGTTTTTCCTTGCCACTATTGCCACTGGCATGCTTTTGGGGGGTCAGGCCTGGGACATACTGTATATTTCTGTATGTAAAGCGTCTTTGTGACATGGCAACATGTGAAAAGCGCTGTATAAAAATAAAATTGATTGATTGATTGATTGAAGAGATTCTTCATTTCAACCAGATTACTACATTAGTTGCTTACCCAGTGCTGACCACCGATCACCTTCTGGGTGAGACAGGGCAGGGCGGCAGCAGCAGTCTCAGAAGGTCAGTAGTGCAGCATGTCGTAGTCAGAGTCAGCTTCATCAGGTACTTGGCCAAGGTGTGTTTCAGCAAATCAGCCTTGAGATGAATACAGCAGTGTTGCAGTAAAACTGGAGTAGTCTTATATGGCCTTTATAAATGTCCAGTCCAACATTCCCATTGATCAGATATACTGTTATGAGTCTATCATGCCGCTTCCTAACCACTTAATGCAAAATCCCTTGAATTTTAAGACATTTCAATGGTTTATAGTAAGTAGTTAAGAACCATTTTATGATTAAATGACACTAACTGTAAAATTTTACTTGAAAAACATAAGACAATAAGGTGCGTAAGGGATTGGCACAGCTGTTATGTAGCTAAGGCACAGAGGTTGGTAAACAGCACCAGGTGGTGCCACTACACCACTCACATTTCCAGCCTTTGAACCCCTCCTAAGTGTAGAGGCATGGGTCACCCTAGCTCAAAGTTCAGGTACCTCAGGATCAGCATCTCCATCTCCCAAAAGCCAAAAGAGCACCCGAGAACGCCTGGCACACAACCAATCACCTCATAGACGTCAGAGGTCTCATTTATAAACATTGCGTACGCACAAAATAATGTGTATGCTAGTTTCTAAGCAAACTTTGGGATTTATAAAAAACAAACTTGACGTGAGAACGTGTGGTCCTACATGCACGCTTTGACCCATACATATGCACAAAAATTGGATAAATAAAAAACTGCGACTCCGTTGGCAGAAGGATGAAACTCAAGAAAAGCTTTCAAATTGATAACATTGTGAAAAATAAACCCAAATATCCCACGTTTTACATTTTAACAATCAGTTGAATTTTCCACACCTTTTGTGTTACAAAATTCCTTCTTTTTGGTTTTCTGTTGGGATTTGCTGTCATTAAGTCAGTATCGATTTTGGTATTAATTTGGGGCATTTTAGTGACCATTTATGGGCAATTATGGGCGTTTATTAGGTGGGACAAGACGCTCGCACTTGTATGCTAAAGTAGATTGTGTAGATTGTGATTTATAAAGGAAAACCAGTGTGGGATGTGCGTGCGCACTGTTTTTAAAATCTGAATTTTGTGTGTACGCACTTTCTGTGTTTCGTTCGTACGCAACATTTTCACGTGCATTTTATGCACTGCGTTCTAAATGAGACCCCAGGACAGGCTGGAACCAACACCACCTTGGACAGAGTGCCATCGGGTTGGCAACAGCTGGCATAGACTGAGTTCATGGGGTGCTTAGCTTTAGCCTTCAGGGTAGGTATTTTGTGCTGGAGGGGAGAGATGGATTTACTAAAGATCTCATTAGTAGGAAAGGGGTGGTCTTTTAGGCAGCATACCTTAGCTTGCCAGACTCTAGTGAGGTTGGAAAGCTCAGAAAAAAACAGTCTTCTAGTGCCAAATGTGTTGGCCTTTTCTCTCAGCCCATCAGTTTCCAAATTGCTGTTCTGTGTGGACAAAGCCACCATGTTTGTATTCAGTCAAAAGGAAAGCTAAAGGTTAACCAGCAATTCCCATGTCACAAATGTCAATGCTCCAAAATTAATACAGCTGAGAGACAAGAAAATTGTGGAGTATGCTGGAAGTTAAGTGTTGTGAAGTTTAAACATTACATTTACTCGCTTAACGTCTCACATAAAAACGTGCCCTCCATGCAATTTCGAAGTCAATTTACACGCATTAGCAACTAATCAACTTCGACAGTGTGGAGGTTTGACGCTAGCTTACACCGAGCTACGACGTTAAAAAGAAACCAATAGAGCTTAACAAGTGAGCAGAGCTAAAGTAAATTATCCACTCAACATTTACTTAGAACTGCTCGAACAGCCAGAGACATCCTGATGCGATTTCCTTCACAACGCCTCCTTCAATTGAATAGCCGTTTTCACACGACTCAACGGTCTGAGACCAGGTAAAGAAGGATGTCACCACTACAGCCACATTCATTTAAATACTGGCCAGCTTTACTTCCTATTGGATTTACCCTTCTGATCTAGAAATACAAGGTGAGATCGTTTCTATACAGATAAGTAAGAGGGAAAGAGCTGGAACCGCAGACATTGAGGACGGGCCTTGCACAGCCCTGCAATAGAGATTCAATTTGGCAGCGTGCACACAGTGTCCGTATATCGTACGGAAAAATGTATGAAAACACTATTTGCTGCATCAAAAGTAGAAAACTCTAAAATGGTTGTATGCATGTTAGCTAACCCTTATCCGCTAACATTAGCACATGTGTTTTACACGTGTGAGTTTTGTGGTTGTGAAAGTTAAAGAGGGGCATGGGGTCTACTTTCTATTTTGTATTAATCCTTGCTTAATCCTTGCAGCTTCGCTACATTTCAGCCAGTTTTTGGAGAGAAAAAATGACATAAGCATAAATAAATAAATGTAGAAATAAAAAAATGAAAAATAAATACATTTTGGTAATGAAAAAGGCTATTTATATATTTTAAATGGATTTATTTCTGTATTTTTATATTTCTATATTTATTTATTTATATAATTCCACATTTCCTCATTTATTTATTTCTGTATTTCTACATTTATTTCTACATTTCTGTGTCCGTATGTTAATTGAGTGGGTGGTCCTAACATCATTCTGAAGCAGGATTGGTCAACTTGGAATACCAGACAGTCTAGCACTGCTACTTCAGGAGTCCAGACCAGTTATACAAAAACAATGATCAAATTTTATATACATAGTAGCAGCCTACTCCATATCACCCATATGTATAGACCCATATGTATTCCTTCTCCACATCACACCAGAACTGTGACCGTGTTGTCTCTGGTAGGAATGTTGTTGTTCGTACTTTCAGTCATGAAAGGATTACGCACCCAGTCAAGTTTGGCAGACTTGTTTTCAGACAGGGGAAATAGGAGTTGAACTCACTGTTGAGTTTGGATAAATGTGTGCTCACTAGTTGCACCATAGGAGCTCAGTCAACATCACCTGTAGAAAGGTAGGTGTCAAGCTGCTGGAAACAAATTATGTCCCCCTCTTCACATTTCCTCTCCCAAAGTTTGATGATCTTCATGAAATGAGTACAGGATTTCCAATCCAGATTGTGCTCTGAGAAAAAGCTGTCAATAATGTGAAACACATCCTCACCCGTAGTGCTCCCCGTTAGCTTCTTGCAGAACAGAATGTGCTCATTAATTTCCGAAATGTCTCTGTATCGCAAACGCAATCAACTGGGCTTCCCCGTTGACATCAGTCGATTCATCCAACTGCAGAGCAAATGAACCGGAATGTTTTAACTTTTCCACCACTTGATCAACAATATCAACGGCCATGTCATTGATCCGGCGGCACACCGTGTTATTTATTTCAGTGCATCAGCTGCTTTCTTATCAATCATTGTATCTGCAAGAATAACAGCAGCAGGCAAAATGAGTTCCTCAGCTATAGTAAACGGCTTTTTGGACGCCACAAGTAGCAAATCAGCATATGAGGCTTCCAATGCTTTGGTTGATACTGCAGTTGCTTTCTTTCATTTCTCTGTAGGTGTGGATGTGAACTTTCTTTCTTTTCTCCACGTGTTTACTTGACCTACTGCTAGCGAGCTGCCTGTTACCTGAAATAGTGAGTGACTCTGGTGCGTGGCCGCAGAGGAGTGAGTGAGGGTCAACTGGCGGGAAGTTGCCAAGGTGAATAAAAACTACACACCAAAAATAAAGAAAAAACAATAAATTTTTTAGTTTCACATTTCTGAAAAATCTGACATCAGGTAGTGACACTTATTATGTCCGCGTACAAGCTCTTCACCTGAACATTCAAAGCACCGTGAAAAAACCCAGCTTCGCCATCTGTAATCCTCGCAGCCGATGCTCAGATTGTCGGAGGATCTTAGTCCCATCGATTATTTTCCAACTTTGAGGCGGCTTCCTCATCGTCGTCTCCCATTGGTAACAGCAACGTGTCCTGTTCCGTTGCTCCGCAGGACCAAAGACGTCATGGAACAACATGAGGCTAGCCAAACTTCGCATTAAACAGTCTGCAGACCTAAGATAATTTCTGATTATTTCCGAACCGCGCAGTGTACCGCAAAATATAAAGACAAAAAAACTAGGCTCAGACACTAACAGAATAACAATCGGATAACCAAAGAACATTCAGCCAAAATTAGAAACACATGGAGAAATCACTTAAGAAAAATATCTTTAAATCACTTGCTCCTGTTCTCAAAGTGAAAAGATGGAATTATGTTTTAAATGTACAAACATGTTAACATGTGCAAGAAGCCTTTGAAAAAGAGAATGGCCGTCAGACACAGAGCAATGTGCGGCTTATGAGAAAGTTTAGGATGTTGTTTGGGCACTACCCTTCGGATGTCCAAGGGAACAGGATATGTCCCTGGAGACATCAGGTAGTGAGTCCTCGCCTCTATCGTTTTGTTTCGCTGTCATCAAAAGCCACAGAGCTGGTCCCTTAGTTGATGTGGCCACCACAGTGTTTGTGCACCTGGTATATCGTTTTGCCCTGCCTGTCGCTTCTGCATGGTGATCTCCATCACCTCCTGCTGGTGGAGGCGGTCTCTGCTAATCAAATAATGAGAACGACAAACCTGTTACAACTGCCCTCACAGTGGAGACTGAAGGATCAGTGGTTGGCTGGACTACTGATCAACAGCAGTTAATGCTGAAACATTTGAGTCAGTGAGACAGCTGGAGTCACCCAGAGGCAGAGAGAAACTGTGCTTACAGTGAGCTGAGAGAAACCCAGATACAGAGAGAAAACTTTGCTTAAAGTGAGCTAAGAGTGAGCTTTACAAAATTAAATCACCAATAAAAATTAAGCTAAAGATTTGACAGTATGATAAAACCAACCCCTCTGCATTGTAATGACATATGGGTTCTCCTTATGAACTACATCTATAATAAATGTGATCAAAGCTCCTCGCAGGGGTGAATTAGGCTTGTTCCCCTTACTCCACTCCATACAGAAACACTGAAGTACTGGGTCCAGCAGACTGATAGGTTCTCGTACCACCACATTGCATTACAGAGCTGCACACAGCAGGCTGATCCACAGTCCTACCGCCACACTGCTAGAGAATCCCCTCAGTAGTATGGCACTGAAGCTCAGTCAAACGAACAGGAGTGTGCTTCAGACAATAAATAACAACGCTACCTGGCCCAAAAAAAAAAAAGAATATACCATGGCAGAATTCTGATCAGAATCAACAGTCAAACATAGACTGACTCTGACTAAATACAGACTCAGCAACCACAGTTGGGCCAATAAACTGTACTGCCAAATAAAAAAATGAGTAGCTGTCACTGTGAAAGAGTACTTTACACGGTCGTCGTGGTGTTTTGACTGATAACAATGATTCAACAATTTTCAGTTTTTTCCCTCCCATGCTAGCAAAAGCACATTCATAATTGCTGACAGAGCTCTGTTCTAGTTTTGTGTAATGATTGGCGTGTTCTCACTCTTCCACATTATCCACTTGATACACCAACTGCTTCCTTCCCAAGCTGGTCTTGATCTCCATTCTCCAATGTAAGCATTGCTCTCCCAAGGGAACGTATTCTCTGTGTCAAGGCTGAGGTTCGAACTGGGACCGCAGCGTAGATTTGAAAATAATTCAGACGAATCAAAGCTTCTCGATTCCTCTAGGGGGCTAGTGTCAGTCACACAGGTCAGGCCTCTCGTATTTTACAAATTAATTGACACTTATTATGTCCGCGTACAAGCCCTTCACCTGAACATTCAAAGCACCGTGAAAAAACCCAGCTTCGCCATCTGTAATCCTCGCAGCCGATGCTCAGATTGTCGGAGGATCTTAGTCCCATCGATTATTTTCCAACTTTGAGGCGGCTTCCTCATCGTCGTCTCCCATTGGTAACAGCAATGTGTCCTGTTCCGTTGCTCCGCAGGACCAAAGACGTCATGGAACAACATACTTTCTGCTGTGGGAAGTCTGTCTTTAAAGGGTGTTACCAAATGGTATCTAAGCCTATATTTTTCAAGTTTTTCCAATTCCAATTATTATAAAAGATAATATTAAGCTAAACTGAATCTCTTGAGAAAGCAACAAAATGCAAGCAACTGCTCAATTTAACCCAAAAATGAAGTTTGGTCAATAGTGCAAAATAAACAAAGCAACCAATTGCATACAACAAAACATTTTATTATAGAACATATCCAGGGAGAGGGTAGATACGTTTTTCCTTGAATTGGTCTTTATAGAAACTCATTCAACCTCCTACAGGGAGATGTAAAGTAATTCGCTATCTGCAGTTACAGATATTACTTTATTTTTTACTATGATCATCCACATTTATGCTGCTGATCCTATCACCTGTCACGGATGCACTCTAACAAACGATGTGTGTAATGACTTAATTAACCAAGGACCAACCATGCTAGATTCAAGCTAGCCATGTTGTCTAGTTGAGCTAGAAGATAAACTTTGTATGTTAACGAACGCCAATAACTGCAATTAATTTGAGGTAAATGTAGGCCAATTAACATCTGCTTATGGTAGCTAGTGAAGTATTGCTCACGTTAGCTAGCTGCAATTAGAATCGAACTAGCCATTACCCAACGATAAATATTAACTAAAGCTGGCAAAATAAAATACCACTACTGACTAGATAAAAATGTCACAAACATACAGTCATTTTATCACTTACCACAGAGTGTGCTTGAGAAACACTGAAATGAATGGAGTTCAGTGCTGGAACTATTCCGTTTTTGGAACTAGTCTATGGCAGTGTCGGGACTCTCTTTTTCAATGTCTCTGGTATTGGTTTAGTGAAATCAGAGAGTTAACCAATCAGAGCATAATGCGTTTGTTGCTAGAGCAAAGTAGTCCACGCCCTCCTCAATGCTAGACTGAAAAACCACCGTAAAACAAACTAGAAAGTGTCAGTACCTTTAAGAACACATTATAATGCTTTAAAAGTGTACAGACAATTCCGAATACAATGGTACAATTTGGACGCAAAACAAATGTTGGCAAACGTCGTTATACCGCCAGATATAACATTGGCTATCGCCAATACAGCCTATCGCCAAGCTTGACTTAACATATGTTACTATAACATATTTGATTATTTGGGTTCTAAGACATCTTTCACGAAAACTTCAGTTAGCTTTTAATAGTCCCGATGAAATTCAAGTTAAAAAGGTAACATGTAATACCGTTTGGGACAGACGCTGCACAATTAAGTGCCGATGTGATTAATGCCCTATTCGTGGTAAAAATTTAAATAATTGTCTTTCTAATCAAAATTATCAAAGACTGAAGCGTCACAAATAATCGACAACTTTGGAGAAGTCTTTGTGTTAAATAATATTAAGCATTCAAAATCTCTTGAACGGGGTCATACTTTTCAGTAGCAATCTCTTGTAGAGGCCTTAACAAATCTGCTCTCACAGCAGGCTGTGAATATCACTTCCAGACAAGAAATTCAAAGATTGAAATATTGATTCTAATAAATTAACAAGATTGCTTTCGGGCGTTGTGTCTATCAGTCTCAATGACTTATTTTTTAAATAATTGCACGAAATAGGCTACATTTTAAATTCCTATTTCGAAACACAAGAATAAGCTAAATTCTAAGGTGTCTGGAGGAGGCGTCTGAAAGTAAAATCTGCGCATAGATTGCTAAAAAAAATAGTGAGACGGGGACCGATCAAAATGAAATATCAGAAAATACACTTAGGACACCTTGAAATATATTTAGTTTGAGTTTTCTGCAATTCAGTTGGCTTGGTATACAAATTTATAGTCCTCCTGAGAAAGGAGACCTCTCGGTTTTGTCATTTGAGGGTGGGGGAGGTGCCAGTTCACAGCTCCTGACGTAAGACCGCCTGAGACCAGCAGCGAGATTCCATCAACACAGGCAGCTGCGCCTTTAAGAGATGGACGTTTAGACAATAAACCGTTCAGTGTAAATGTATAAACAATGAATTTTATAGATATGATATTGACAAAACTATTTTTGATGTGTTACGGCATAAGACTTACTGGGGGTAAGTTAAATCTGATTTTAGAAATATCTAATTTTAGAAGGATCTAATTGGATGAGAAGCAGTGATGAGGTGACCACTGTAAAATGTAGCCAGCCAGCTAGCAATGTAGCTAGTTTGTTAGACAGCAACACTGCTAAGAGCCTGCTGCCCTTATGTAGTACAGGACCGTATTGTAGCGTTTAAAGATAATACTTATTTTTTTAAAATGACAACGTTCTTGTGCCTTGTGAGTTTGACGTGGGATGTTAGAAAATCAAAGTTGGCCAGTTAGCTATCTCAAGTTCGCGCATCAAGCTGACATATCTAGCTGCCTAGTTGGTTAGCTTGCAGGGTCCCATAATAAAGATGGTGGGGTGGTGGATGTGCGTAATTGTAGCAGTAAAGACAAGTAGGTAGTACAGACCATTACGGCGTTCAGATGACTTCATATTCTTATTCAAATTCGTTCAATTAAAGGCGTCCGAAAAGCAAGTAAAAATATAGCATAAAAAGGGTATGAGTGGAAAGAACGTTATTTTAGTGTGCCTATTGTATTCGACGGGACTGTATTTCTCTCACCCCCACAGGACTGGTTGGGTTTCAGGTGTGATTTCTAAAACGCAACCTGCAACTGAAATAAATAAATAAAATACTCGAATTTAATTATTAAATATGAACTGTAATGCTTGAAAGACTGATATTTTTTTAAGGAAATACGGACTTTATTGTCTTTTTTTTGGGTTAAATTCAGATTGCCAGATAACTGTTAGATTGACCAGGAAAAATAACTTTAGTCAGTCGTCAATGAGGAGGACCCGCCGTGAACAGGAACATTAAAGAAGGAAAAATGTTCATTTTTATCAGAAGTTGACGAGAATGGGATAATGTATGCCCGATCTCAAAAGGTGTATAATGTAATGTTAGGGCCAAATGCTTGTTTTGTAGTTAAACCAGCAGTTTGCCTCTGTCAGGTAGGCCCAACAAGGATTACCAAATACTTCCTTCACTTTTAATTAATGACAAATTAATGAAATCCAGAAGCCAGAAGATGTACTCTTTTGCAATAAAAAATAAATAAATAACGTTTTATTGCTTACATTACTACATTAGCCCTGTGGGTTTGTGGTGGAGAGGCGTGTCACGAGGTGTGTGGTGGGAAGGTGTAAGGTGAGGTTTGTGGCAGGGAGGTGTGTGTCGGGGAGGTGTGCAGTGGGCTTGTGGTGGGAAGGTGAGTGAGGAGGTGTGCAGCGGGCTTGTGGTCGGGAGGTGTGTGGGGATGTGTGTCACAGGCTTGTGGCGGGGAGGTGTGTCACAGGCTTGTGTTGGAGATGTGTGCCATGTTCTTCTTTCCCAGCCTGATTCCAAAAACAGCTTTGGTTATCTTTGTGTTGAAAATTTAAATTGTTAAAGTATCAGACAAAGACCCGCCTACCCCCTTTGTTTGTTCAGGGGTGGTTTGGCCACCCTGACTTTTTGTTTATCTTCCTGCTGGTCTAATTTTAGTCCTCAGGGGATAAGCCGTGATTGACCCACAACCGTATTGCATCATGGCAGCAACCAACTTTTAATGCCAGCAAAATGTTTTCCACCTGTGCCCTCAGTTCTGTGGTCTCCAAATAGGAAACCATGCAGGTATCCAGGGCAGTGTGTGGACACATTGTGGCTGTCTGCAACATCACAGTTGAACACGGAACATTCCGCACTCATTCCATGTTTTTAATGAGATACCAGCTCGGGAAACTGTGTCCATGATGCACACCTTCATGAAAATTCATCCTCAGAGCCCCTTTTTCTGGATTTTACATCGGGTCTACGGAGTCCCCTTTTCCTGTGTTTTACACAGGAACACAGAGAATATGGAACAGCCTATTTTAAATTCTAGCAGTGCCTCCCCTACCGTGAGTTGCGTGCCTGAAATCCTGACTGCTGTACCAAAAGAAAAAAAAAAGGATTCATGGAAAGTGGTGGACACAGTAGATTTGCTTATGCTTTCATATAGTCAGATCCAAATTTAAGCATATTTTGGGGGCGAAATTAAATTTATATTGTAAAGTTATATATCATAGTAATAGCAAAATACTGATAATAAATTTAGTGCATCAAAATTTTTTAATTATGACGAGAGCTACTCTGTTGATATTAGCGGCTCTGGTTACGAGAGCTGCTAACGTCAACAGAGTAGCCGTAACGTCACGTTAGTGGTTCTGGTGACATTGGCGGAGAAGTTTGTGGCTCTGGTGACATTGGCAGCTCTGGTGACATTAGTGGCTCTGGTGACGTTGGCGGTTCAGGAAACTCTACCCTTAACACCAAGGGGAGCTTCTGATTCATCAGTTAAGCCAGAGGAATATGGATGCTTGCTCTGAAGTGGGTGCTAAGGCGTCCTGAAGAGTTTAAGCGTCTAATTTAGTTTGGGGCAATTTAGTTTGCTTTTCAAGTTTGATTATGATTGATTGTTTGATTGTTCCTTATGATCTAGTTTATTTAGATAAGTCTAATTCATTTCCAGGGAACTCCAGGCTCAGGTGAATTACAGGATCATTCCAGAGCACTCAATGTTGTTTATATGAGCTAAAGTAAATGCTGATGCTTTTGTACATTAATACTTTAAGCCAATAATGACTGTAATCAAATTCTCCCCGAATTAATATTGCAAAGTAATAATATAAACCTCTTTTCTTGCTTATTGAGCAGTGTTTCTTAGGATATTTGTGTTGCACACTCCAGACTACTGTTTTCAATTTGATTTCTCCCCTGAATTCTGGCAAATCCTGCAGCTTGGGTGCCTTTGGTGCTGGGTGTGTAGGTCCTATTCCACATTGTGCTTATTCTGTTTAGAAACAATGGAGTGTAATGTTGCAGTAATATGCTCTGTTTCCTAGCCAATGTCTTGTGTTTTTTTTCAGCTTCCTTTGTTCTCTGTGAGGCTGTCATTTTGTCCCTGTCAGATCTGTAGCCTCTCGCCCCTGGGCTGTCGCAGCTGTAGCCTCTCGTCCCTGGGCTGTCGCAGCTGTAGCCTCTCGCCCCTGGGCTGTCTCAGCTGTAGCCTCTCGTCCATGGCCTGTCGCAGCTGTAGCCTCTCGTCCATGGCCTGTCGCAGCTGTAGCCTCTCGTCCATGGCCTGGCACAGCTGTAGCCTCTCGTCCATGGCCTGTCGCAGCTGTAGCCTCTCGTCCATGGCCTGTCGCAGCTGTAGCCTCTCGTCCATGGCCTGGCACAGCTGTAGCCTCTCGTCCATGGCCTGTCGCAGCTGTAGCCTCTCGTCCATGGCCTGTCGCAGCTGTGGCCTCTCACCCTTTGCCTGTCAGAGCTGTAGCCCATGTCCTGTCTCAGGATGTTGGCCTCCTCTCATGTGATGAAAATGACAGTTGCCAAAGTATCAGAGCTCTTCTCAGCATTTTACCCCCACCTAGTCAGCCACATGTCTCACTCGAACCCTCTTTGTGCTTTACCAGAGGTATTTGCTGTCGGGTTCTCGATAAAAAATAAAAACTGACCAGAGCCTGAGGAGATCATCTGTGAACACTTGACACTGTGATATATGATGTATTTGGTCAGAGATTGCTGTCTTTTTTCCCCATACTTCAGCTCCCATGAACTGTCTGCTTTGCTTTTTTGCTGCTGTCAGACCACTACTGTGGTCCATTTAGTTAGTCCAGAGGTTAAACATGGTCGGCTGTGTGGTCCAGCAATATTGGATAATTTATTTGTATTCATAGATTCAATATTTCATTATTTATGAAACTGTTAGATTGGAAATGTGTAATGTGGTTACGCATAGTCTGAAAATTACCCCTGTGCTCCTCTGTACTCAGAAACACACACACACACACAGATAGAAACTGTCCCTCACACAGTGCCTCCCCCCCTTTCTCACCTGCAGGTCAGTACAGAAACCCCCTTAATGAGTACATCCGTCACTATGAGGGACTCTCCTATGACACCGACGTCTTGCACAGCGATCACCAGCGGGTCAAGAGGGCACTTTCCCACCTGGACAAGTTCCTCCATCTCAAATTCCACGCACATGGAAGGTCAGTCCACTAATGTGTCTCCATGCAGGTCTGTCTCAGGGACAGGGATGATCCCTCTCGGTGGCCGGGTTGTGACATTATCTAACTGACAGATTTCACTTCTACTAGCAGTGTCTTTCTCTTTCCCCTTATTTCCTCCCAGACATTTTAATCTACGTATGAAGAGGGACACCAACCTGTTTTCCCAGGATTTCAGACTGGAGATGGCAGGAGAAGACCAACATTACGACACGTCGCACATCTACTCTGGGGAGGTCTATGGTGAGGCTTTCGCTTGCTTCACACAGTGAGATTAACAGATGGTTACCACTGCAGCCCTGTTTAGATTAGCAGATGATCATTACTGCAGTCCTCTCTCCTCTGCTCTCCCCTCTCTCTGCTCTCTCCTCTCCCTGTCTCTGCTCTCCTCTCTGGTCTCTCTGCTCTCTCCTCTCCTCTCCCTTGTACTGTTCTTCTTCACCACTGTCCATTCTCTCTGTCAGCCGGTTGGTCCAGGCTAAATGCTCCTGTAGGGAGGCATACCCATTCCGATGACGTCACACTTTCTATTTCTGCTCCTTCGCAGGTGAGCAGGGCACCTTGAGCCACGGCTCCATCACGGATGGGCGTTTTGAAGGCTTTATCCAGACCCAGGGGGGCACCTTCTATGTGGAACCCTCGGAGCGGTACTTGGCAGACCAGCATCTGCCATTTCATTCCGTCATCTACCACGAGGATGACATCGGTGAGTCCACAAATGTGTATATAACAGTGTATGGGTCTGTGGGCTTCCCGTTTGCGGGGCTACCCATTGGCAGGGCTAAGTTAAAGGTCTAATCTCAGATGGAGGTAGGGACATAGGCAGCTTTATATGCCAAAAAGGGAATGTGTTGCCCAAGAATGTACTCTCCGTGGGTCCAGCTAGTTTAGCCACCCCTGGGCAGCATACCGCTTGATTGGGAAGGTAAAGAAGCCCTTTCATGGGGTCAGCCATTCCTCTTAGGAGGTCTGAAGCTGATGATTAAGTTTCCTGTTTAAGTGAATTAGAGTGCTGTGTACTGTTGTGTTCCACAGATTACCCTCACAAGTACGGTCCAGATGGGGGGTGTGCCAACAGCTCTGTGTTTGAGAGGATGAAGAAGTACCAGGCCTCTGCTGTTGAGGAGCCTAACTGGGTGGGTGTGCTACCTAGACAGACTCGGCTCTTACACACCGTGCCTGTAAATTAGTGGATGTTAACCTGGCACTCAACCTGGCTAATGTCAGCAGGGAGCAGACCTTTTCCCCCACCCTCTACCTCTCAGTAAGTGGGTGTTGATCAGAAGAACATGGTCTTCTGCCATCGGGCATTCCTGACTGAAGGTTTTATCTCAGAAACCCAGAAGCAGAGTTGTCATTGGGAAGCTTATAGGGGTGTGGGATTTTTCTGATGTTGTCCTGGCAGGAGGCTAGAGTGTGGATGGAGGAAGCCACACCCCATGGCCCTGTGGTCCTGAGGAGGAGTCGAGCTGCGCAGGTGGAGAAGAACACCTGTCAGCTGTTCATACAGACAGACCATCTCTTCTACAAATACTACGGCTCCAGAGAGGCTGTGATCGCACAGGTACCAAACACAGCCTTGTGCACTCACCTGAGAGACCGCAGAGGTATCAGACGCAGCTTTGCGCACACACCCGAGAGACCGCAAAGGGACCAAACACAGTCTTGTGTTTTCCCTTACTTGTGGTTCAGCCAGGGTTGCAGTTCTGTGTTTTTGATTCCATGTATTTTTAAATGTAAGTTTGTTTCCCCACTGCATATATGTTCTGTGTGTGAAACTGGTGTTGGTTTTTCCAGATCTCCAGTCATGTGAAGGCCATTGACTCCATTTATCAAAGCACCGACTTCCAAGGAATCCGAAACATCAGCTTCATGGTGAAGAGGATCCGGGTAAGTGAGTTTGTCTGTGTGAACCCTGGGGCCTTGCCCTGGGCCATGACTCCTTCCACTGCAGGAAGGCTGGCACTGCGCAGGTTTGTTGATGGATGTGGCTGACTTTCAGATCAACATTACCAGTGATGAGAAGGAGAAGTCCAACCCCTTCCGATTTGCCAACATCGGGGTGGAGAAGTTCCTGGAGCTGAACTCAGAGCAGAACCATGATGACTACTGCCTAGCGTACGTCTTCACTGACAGGGACTTCGATGATGGAGTGTTGGGCCTGGCCTGGGTGGGGGCACCTGCAGGTACACAGACGCTTAATCAAAATGCCAAGGTCCGTTCCCATTGATGTTCCTGTAGTCATTGGGGTCAGTACAGCTGCCTCAAAGCATGCTCACAATGTTGGGAATGAATATGTGAGTTTGTTAAATGGGGTTTGGGTTTGTAAGTGTGTCTGTCGCGCAAACATGGTTCCTCTCACACATGTGCCTACAGGGAGCTCTGGAGGTATCTGTGAGAAGAGCAAGCTTTACTCTGATGGCAAAAAGAAATCTCTGAACACCGGTATCATCACCGTGCAGAACTACGCTTCCCATGTCCCACCTAAAGTGTCCCACATCACCTTTGCTCACGAGGTCGGCCACAACTTCGGTTCCCCGGTGAGGCAGGATGCTCTCCCCACACTGGTACCACACTGGAGGGAGGGAGGGAGGGAGGAACTGAGGGACTCTGTGGCTCATGTCTTTCTGCTCCCCAAGCACGACTCTGGCACCGAATGTACCCCTGGGGAGGCCAAGAGTCAGGACCTGAAGGAAAGGGGGAACTACATCATGTACGCCCGAGCCACATCGGGTGACAGGCTCAACAACAACAAGTTCTCCATCTGCAGTGTGCGCAACATTAGCCAGGTTCTAGAGAAGAAGAGGGGCTGTTTTGTGGGTAGGTTCTTCACTCTGATGGTTAGAGTCAACAGAATAAGGCTAATTAGGTGGCCAACTGGGCTATGTGTCCCTTCCCCAGTATAACGACCAGGTTTTCTGGGTTTATCATATTTGGGAAAATTGGAAGGGGAGTTATTAAAGACTGCGTCCCTGATGAGTCTTTTTTTATTCATGTTGACTGCCAGGGCTGACAGGACTGCTCCAGCAATGATGGGCTCTCTTGCTCTTTCCTTCTCTCTCTCAGAGTCTGGTCAGCCCATCTGTGGGAATGGAATGGTGGAGGTGGGTGAACAGTGTGACTGTGGCTATAGCGACCACTGCAGGGATACCTGCTGCTTTGATGCTAACCAGCCAGACGGTCAGAAGTGCAAACTGAAGCCCAATAAGTTCTGCAGGCAAGAATGCCCCCCTCCTCCTGGGACTGTAGTTCGGTTCTCTTGCTGTGTAACTCTGTGTTTTTGTGTGTGTCTAACAACCTCCTCTCACCACCCACCAGCCCCAGTCAGGGACCGTGCTGCACAGCTGAGTGTACCTATAAGACCCGTAATGAGAAGTGTCGGGAGGAGTCAGAGTGTGCCCATCAGGGTATGTGCAGTGGGAACCATGCCCAGTGCCCCACCTCTGAACCCAAGGCCAATTTCACTGCCTGTCACGGGGATACACAAGTTTGCCTCAACGGGGTGAGTTGTGTGTGTGTGTGTGTGAGGGAGTGAGCTAAGTGTATATATGCGTGAACACTTAGTGTATTTGTGACCTTGTTCTTCTTACGCTGCAGGGTTGTTCTGGTTCCATTTGTGAGAAGTACGGACTGGAGGTTTGTACCTGCGTTAGCCTGGACAGCAAAGATGAGACAGAGCTGTGTCACGTGTGCTGTATGGAGAGAAGTAAGTGTGTGTCTCTTTCTCGTACAAACACTAGGGCTTGCACCCAAGAGTGGAATAGTTGATTAAGATGTTATTGCCCTCAGTGCTGATATTCGACAAATGGGAAATATGTGACCATTCACTCAATTTGCTAAAATGGGGAATGATGACCCCATATCACACACTTAACACAAGTTTAGCTTTAACTTAAAGTTAATTTGAAAAATGATTAAACATTAAAGTATTTTGGAGATATATCAAGAAAATGGGAGAAGGGACGAGTGGGACGTGCCCCCTTGATCAGTCTCCTTCCTTCCCCCTAGTGAAACCCAACACCTGCAGCAGCACAGGCTCTGAGAGGTGGGCCCGGTTCTTCAACAGGAGGGTCACCACTCTGCAGCCGGGATCACCCTGCAACGACTTCCGTGGCTACTGCGATGTTTTCATGAAGTGCCGCCTGGTAGATGCAGACGGACCCTTGGCCAGACTCAAGAAGGCCATCTTCAACCCTGAGCTCTACGAGAACATCGCTGAGTGGATCGTGGCAAGTAGTCTGCGGCTGGTGCCGGAACCTGGACCCAACAAGTACACTCACTGTGTGGTCCACCCAGTGTCTTATTTTTCTGTTATTATTGTTGTTATTATATTCAAAATATCATTCATAATAATCAGTTATTTGGCCTGTGCCCTTAATTCATAACAATAAGCTGTTGGTGTAGTGGTTAAGGTGACTTTTAACCAAAAGCTTAGCAACTAAAATGTTAAATGTAAATGTATATACATTTTCTGATTTCTGCGTGTGTCTGTGCGTGTGTGTGTGTGTCTGTTTGTGCGTGTGCACGTTTCAGGCTCATTGGTGGGCTGTGCTGTTAATGGGCATCGCTCTCATCATGCTGATGGCTGGATTCATTAAGATCTGCAGTGTCCACACGCCCAGCAGCAATCCCAAACTGCCCCCACCGAAGCCCCTACCGGGTGAGCGAGAATAAGAGAGGCCCACGTGGCTTTAGAGGAACTTAAAATAAGTGGTAAAAAAGTGAAGTCTAACACCATCTGTAGTGCAGTTCCTCTTCTACAGTTATATTAATTTAGATATTGTTATAGCTATTTACTGAACACGGCCCAGGCCAGGTCTATACAATTACTCTGGTACCAAAAAAAAGACTCAGTTTATATTTAATAAATGTCTCTGTGGCTCCTGCACACAGGCACACTGAAGAGGAGGAGACCCCCACCAACGAACCCCCAGGCCCCTCCCCAGAGACTCCACCCCCAGGCCCCTCCCCAGAGACTCCACCCCCAGGCCCCGCCCCAGAGACACCACCGCCTGCCCCCACCCCAGAGACTCCACCCCCAGCCAAGAGAGGACTATCGGATGGGCCAGCTGAGGCATTGAGGCTAGCCACATTGTCTTGTTTCTTCCTACAGGGTGGGGAAACTTTTGGGTTAAAAAGCACCTTCACCTTTCAGCCATCGCCCAAAACCTTTCCCCCGCCTTGTCCTCGGGCTACATCGGGCAAGCAAACCAGTTGCCATGGTAAAAAAAGGAGACAGAACCGGACATACAGACACCATGGCTCTTAGATGCTGGCCAAGCGAACTTTCGATTCGCCTAAAGAAAAAAAAACTCTCTAAATTAAACTTTCTGTAAAGCATAAGGAGGAATGAGTGACTGACTGAAAAACATGCTTGTGTCCGTTGCAACGTTTGCTTAAATTTCCTTTTTCCTTCCTGTCTGCTTCTCCTTTCTTTGTGGAGTAATTTTGACCTTTCCGCTGGCAGTCCAGGCTAGATAATGAGCTGCCTTGTAGAAAGGAAGAGATTTGATTTCCAATGTAATCACTAGTTTTAAACAAACTAAATTTATTGAATTAATAAGATGATTAGGTTTTTAGGAAAAAGTGGATCTAATTTTTGTAATGCTTAAATTGACTTCCACTGGAGTAGGAAAAATAAGGGAGGGAGAGACCAGCGCTAACATCATGTTAGTGAAGGCCAACACAGACAAAAGGGAGGTAGAGACCAGCATTACCATCATTGGGGTGAATTCCAGCACAGGCCAAGGGAGGGAGAGACCAACGCTAACATCATGGTGGTGAAGCCCAGCACAGGCCAAGGGAGGGAGAGACCAACGCTAATTCCATGGTGGAGAAGCCCAGCACAGGCAAAGGGAGGGCGAGATCAAAGCTGACACCATGCTTGTGAAGCCCATCACAGACAAAGCAAACACCATAACAGGTGGTGAAGTCCAGTTCTGGAGGACCCTGAGAGTCTGCTGGGCTTACTCACCCATGGTTGCTACAGCAGGTGCAACCAAGATCTCCTGTTGTCCTGCATCATCCCACATCGTTCCACCTCATTGCACATTAACTGGCCGCCCTGGAGTCCACCCTTCCTGAGCAGGGCTGAGCAGAAGTGATATACCGGGATGACGGGTACGACATGAGATCCCCTGTTTCAGTATGATGCTTGGAGCAGCTGCCTCTCGCCTCCTGGACTTGCACTTTATTTTGTTTTGACAGTTCTTTGTATTTATGTCCATTGAGAAACAACCACTATGTAGACCAGCCATTATGTAGACCAATTGTGTGTCCAGCAGTCAAACACGACTCCACCCCCACGTGAAGCAGTTGAACACACCCTGCCCCTATGTGTAGCAGCAAGTTTTTCTGTGTCAATGGTGCGTTTATCTGTGTGTTGAGTGAGAGCATATGTCAGTGTAGAATCAAATGTTCGGCTGCACACCAAAGAGTGGGCTGATGGCGGCTCAATGAGATCTCCAGAGTACAGATGGACATAGCCCACATTTCAGTTTCCTCTCCTGTGCCACTGACTTGGTTTCTGTGAATTTCAGTGGATTTGGTCAGTCATTGTTCTCCACAGTCTCATGTTAACATGTTTTTGAATGAAGAGTAAGCTCTGAGTGAATCTGAAGAAAAATGTAAACTCCCATCCCGCCTGTAATGTATGACCCTGTGAGAACAAAGGCAACCAATGGGAGTTATGATAACTTCCCATGATGGGCAGCGATATCCTGACGGTCAGCGTTGATTTTCTTTTCATGAATTAGCTGTTTAAAAATATTGTGGCATATTTTAGTACTACTACTACTACTTTAGTAATACTCTTAGATTCCATTATTGGACTAATGCTCATCGGGCAGTTCCTGAGCTGAGGACACAGCTGCCATACTGATGGTGAATCTTTTTCCTGATAAACAGTAAACTTATCCTACACTGGAAATGACTAATCTCACCTGCACCTGCATTGGACTGAGTACTGGTTCAATCTGTGTTTGGTGACACAAACAGCCTTTCAGTTTTAAAATGTCATTAATTGTGCATTTCTTTACTGGAGTATACATTTCTCTTCACCATTGTTTAAAATTAGACAAATTCTTGTCTTATCAGACAGAGTGAGAGGTGAATTTGGAATTTGTCCCATTAGAAGTATTAAAGAGACATGCACTGAAATACAAGCCGAAGGAATACGTGTTTGGCACTGCTGTCTGATTTTAATGTCCGCTGTGTTTTATACAGTATCATTGTCTTTCTTCTCTCTGAAAATTTTTAAAATTTAATGTGTATGGTGTAAAGGTGTAATTTTTGAAGTACATGAAATGCATTAATAAAATAGGCTTGATTCATTTGCTTTTTTTTTTTTTTTTTTGCTTTACTGAAGGGTCGTATTTTTTTCCAGACAATTTCGTGAATTATACCACCCCCCTACCTTTGTGTTGTTTTTTTAATTAAACGGTTGGTAGCCAGTCACAGATCTGATCTCTCTAAGGCTGTAGAATACACCCAGTCAGTTTAACAATCGACAACACCATGCCCTAGAAAGCCGTTTGTAGCCCTTCTCCTGACGGTATTTAATGTGTGTGGCCCCTTTGTTCCTGCTGTGGAAATCAACCGACGAGTCAGGCTCAGATGGCTGCTGAACGGCGCGCACATAAGACGATTAGTTGGAAGACCATACATTTCCTAGCCAGTGAAGGCGCTCACATACGTACAACTAAAATGCATTCCTTCATGGTGACTGTAAGGACCTGCAGTTTTTTTCGGTTTATTAGTCGTTTTGAAATGTGGCACCAAGCATGTTTTGTTCAGGATACGAATGGTTTAGACCATTTTTTATAGAGAACGCGTCAGTGCTGAATTTATGTTCATATTCAAGCTACAACAATTATTTCCTTCTCTGGTTGAACCTAATTTTGTAAAACAACTCCATAGCATTTATTAATTTAAAATACATATGTGAGAAATGACAATGGAAAACTCATTACATTTATTAACTTACAATACAGATGACAAATGACAACAGAAACGCCGGTAAACTTAACGAAGACCACCACTAACAACTAACGCTGAAGGGCGGTTAATCCGCCGAGCGGCGTGGCCTTTTGTGCAATCAGTTGTAGGTTGTCCTTAGCGTAGATTGGCGTCCTCCCTCGTCGCAGCGTACAAACACTTTCTCCTGGGATGGATGAATGCTCATTACATCATCGCTCTGAGCACAGAACGATGTCCTGCCGGAAAATATATTTAGATGAGTACTGCTGGTCTTATTCTTATCAAAAATGGTCAAAGTAAAAACACATTGAACCTTTCTCTAAACTTTTTGAATACTAAATTAATTTTAAAACTGCCATTGCAGATATTTTACACTAGATGGTGCTAAATGCGTAGAAAAAATGCTCATCATATGCGTTCAATTAAATTTCTATTTATAATAGAACCAATATGACGAATTAGATTTCATAGTTTCATTAAACTTTTTCATGTGATAACCAAATATCTTTATACTGTTAGGAGCTCTGACTTGGACTTGGACGCTAAATATTAGTCTTGTCAACGCAATGCTGTTGTTTAACTCAGATGCTCTAAATATGCATTGGAGTAACACCAACCTGCGCTGTGTCTCTCCTGCCTTGACACGGATCTTGCCGAGTGTCAGCTGTGGCCCCCGGCTGCCCCTCCTCCAGGGAAAGATGGCTTGCATCTTGCTCCACATGTCGGCCCACACAGCGTTGCCCTCCCAGCGGAACCGCAGCAACATCAGCTCTCCCAGGTCCTTGTCCAGTGTGATCAGAAAGGTGAAGGTCTTGTTGCCCAATACTTCTTCAGCACTGCAGAGAGAGAGAAAGAGCACTGATCCTCAGAGTTTGGTTATTAACTGGGAGCCCTGGGTAAAGCTCCCCAACTCCTATGACAAATGCTTCATCATTTCTCTGTAACATTAGCTGTAGATCAACTGGCTGACATTGTAATTGTGTTGCTGTAACGTTAGTGGAGGAGGTAAAGTGATGCCACTCCTTAAATAGTTGTTCCCTTTAACTCTGAGTTTCTTTAATTATGCATACACTGGGCTTTAGCTACCCTGTTAAGCCTTAGCCTGGATGTGCACATATCCCATCATACACTGGGCTTTAGCGACCCTGTTAACCCTTAGCCTAGTGTTCAAATATCCCATTATATGCTCGGCTTTAGCGATCCTCTTAACCCTTAGCCTGGATTTGCGCATTTCCTACCATACACTGTGCTTTACTGACCCTGTTAACCCTTAGCCTGGATAGCTTGGGGCAGGGTACTCACAACGTGATTGGCAGGTTGCCACTCTCCTCCTTGGTCCCCATGAGAGAGATGGTAAGGGTTGGCTCAATGTTCTCAATCTGGTTGATGAACTGGATCTTGAATTGATAGTGATAGACTTTTGGGGGAAGGAGGATATTTAGTTTTTACTATAATTAACTTTCAAAGTTTATTTTGACACTATAATTAACTTTCAAAGTCAATGTTGGATTTCAGTTAGGTTACCCACAGCAATCATCCATCCGTACAATTGCAATGTACCATAATTTTACATATTTGTTTCACCATTTAGAAATGACAACACTTTTTGTGTTCACATGCGCTCCGTCACATAATTTTTGCAGGCATAGGAGAGCTGTCAATTTCTAGTCTTGATTTTACGCATTGCATTTGGATTTGGAGTCTGTCAGCATGAGGACCAAAGAGGTGTCATTGAAAGTCAGTGAAGCCATTAATAGGGTAGAAAATCTGAAGAAATCTTTTAGAAATTATATTATAAATTTTGCTTACCAATATGAGAGTTTGGAACATCATTACAAATAAAGTATGTACTGCTGAACTCAGAAAAAACAGGCAAGACCTCTGCGATGACTAGATAATGCTCACCATATTTGAGAGAGAAGAAAAAAACTTCTCCAGGATTTAGGTGTGGATATGTCAGACACCACCATCCACAGAAGACGTAACTGGCAGAACTACACAGCAAGGTGCAAACCATTACTTTGCCTCAACAACAGGAGGCTAAGTCTGCGTATCTGTGTGTGTGTGTGTGTGTGTGTGTGTGTCTGTGGGTATCTGTGTGGTGTGTGCTGGAGTCCCACCCAGCCCAGTGGATACACTGACCTTTGTAGGGCATGTGGGAGCGGGTTTTCAGGTAAAGCTTCTTGCTGGAGGCCATGTGCGCCTTCTTGATGTTGTATCCCAGCGTGTTACAGCGGTTTCGGCGGCAGTCCAGACAGACACCTTTGTCGAAAGAGCTGTCATCGCTGCACCTGTAAGCCGTGCTCTGCTTGTCTTCGTTCAGCAGAGAGTCGATGAACAGGTGAACAGACCGCTCATGGGCACACTTCACAGTCTGCTGGAAACCTACCCAAAGAACCAAGAAGCATTAACATTATGGAGTACAAAATTGATCAGCTGTTTGCGTAAAGATTTCAATCATGGTGTTTACAGGCTACTAGTCTGTGCGACTAAATGGGATGTCAACTAAATTGCTGACGTGTCCTAAATGAACATTAAAAAAACATTTTTGTAAATGCTCCAGTACTCACGCACCCAGCAGCCCATACTGGGATAGGTGGTCCAGAAGGTTTTTGATGTGGCACCCTGGCTGGAAGGTGCCGCCATTGGGGTAGAAGTCGAAGTGGGCCACTGGCTGTTTGATGCCAACGCTGAGTCCCATGTGCTGCTGGGTAAAGGTGTGGATGGCATCCACAAACTGGGCATCATCCGGAGACAGCCTGTCAGTGTAGGACATCCCCTCGAAGAGTGGCCCTGCCGGATCCAGCCCTGGGCAAGGACAGGGCAGAGAGTATAATCAGACCGATAATCAAACATCTGACAGTTTGGTTCAGGGTGCCGAGACCATTTACATGTCAAGGTGATCTGTGAGCGTACATCACTGACTCATCACTGACAAGCCCTAAAATGTGATCCATGTCAATATGGTGAGACAGTGTCAGAAACAGGTCTCTGAACAAACTGGATTATGTTAGTGTTAGCAGACATCTGGTTGGCTTTTGTACAATGAGACTGTCGAAAGTGCACAGGATGACATGAATAAATGTATCTCTACTGAAGAGAACAAACAACTTGCCTTACGTGGAGACAGGCCAGATGTAAGTCTGTAATTACGTAATCTATCTCACAGCTGTTTAAGCAGGTACGACCCTGTGTGCCCCAGTGAGACGTTATGCTTGTCCTCCAGCGGAGCCCAGGTGAAATCTGTTCCTCAGGTGTTCCATAAATTAATGGGGTTCAGCGCCTCACCTGTTATACGACCAATTTTTTTGGATCCTGTCATGTAGCTGCCAGCAAATCCTGACACATGGGCACCTAGGCTGTACCCAATCAGGTGGACCTGCTCAGTGGGGAACTGAGCCTGCTCCTGTCAAGAGAAACTGAGTGTTTTAGTGATTTAGTGTTGACTAAGGAAGTTTGTCGTGGAAACAACAGTGCAGACTGTTGCTCGCGCTTCTTCAGATTCATGGTTGCTATACAAAATTTCCATTGTTGGGGATATCGTTCAATTAATTGACTTTTTTATTAGTTTGGGCCAAAGCCCTAATCTTTTGTTAGGATGATTCTTTGACTATAGGCCATCTCAGGGTTGCCTGGCCCTAACCGTCGGTTATAATGATGCTTTGACCACAGGCCGTCTCAGTATTTTTCTGTAGTTTGGGCAAACCCTCTCACCTCTAGCCAGAGCAGCAGCTGGGCCACGTCCTGCCCAACCAGCCGGGTGTTCCGTGCTGCAATGGGGTAGTGCGTCTGTGCCAACCGGAGCCAGTCGGCAATCATCACGTTTACGTCCCTCAGGGAGTGCCGGAGCGCTGCCGCCAGTGATGTCACCCAACTCTCCATCATCCCGTCCACCTGAAACCGGAGTGGATGCTGTTTACACCAAGCCATGTTTGATGGTTCTGTCAAATGTCTCATGGGATACTTTTTGTAACAATTCCTAAGAGTGTGGTTTTGCCCCTCAGTTTTTTATTGCTACGAGTCACCAGTGAACTTCTGCATAGACAAAACGTCCATACCGACCAGCTGAAATGATCATCAGTGAACGTCGGGAAAAACAAAGTGGTCATACCGACCAGCCGTGAATTATGATGACCAGCGGGGTGCTGGAGTTGAATCCACAGGATTGCAGTGTCTGAGGTCGGAAGGGGATGATGGTACACGTGTCTTCCAGAGAGTTTCTAGTCGAAAACATCCGGAAGCTGCATTTTGAAACATACGCTTTCCGGATTCTGTCCAGTTGCTGTACATCTAAAGAATGGAAAATCAAAAGAAACATGAAACATGAAACAAACTCATTATGCACAGATAATTAATTAGGCAAGTGACCAAATTATGTAAAACACTGAGCTTCTCTAAATATAACAAAAAGTCAACAAAAGTTTACAAGTTGATATTTTTGTATGTAGTCTATTGTGGCTTAACTGATGGGCTAACGAGGAAAACGTACACCATCGGCTGTGAGGAATGGCCTAATTGCGAATGTATTTATATTGTCATTAGTTGGTGCAGAGAGAGATAAGAGGGGACCAAACTTAAGATGTTTGCACTTTCAATACTTTGCTTTGCTTTGTTTCCTAGTTTCTACTATTTATTAAAAATAAACAGTCTGCCTCCATGACTGGCCTTCATTGAAGTTGGTGTAAAGCTGGGTGGTCCTCCTGATGTTGGTTTAGAACATGATGGAGTTAGAGTCCCCCTGATGTTGATATAGAGCAGGGTTGGTGGCCTTGCTTATGGTGTAGGGCAGGGTTGGACTTCCCTGGTGTTAGTGTAGTGTAGGGTTAGTCTCCCCTGATGTTGGTGTTGAGTAGAGTTGGCCCATCTCATTCATCCATTCTTGGCTCTTTGTCTTTCTGTGGGATCAAAAGGCCAAACAGAGCCATTCTATGGGACTGGGTGGCCAAACGCAGCCATCCTGCGGGGCTGGGGGGCTAAACGCAGCCATTCAGCAGAACTGGAGAGTCGGTCTTCGGAGTGTGTCAGGTCAGTTCAACTGGCTGTTTATCCTGGAGATTAATGATTAATAGCTGCAGCTCCGAGGCCAAAGCAGCCATTAATCTCAGAGGTAGCCGAACAGCTCTCTGTGTTTGTGTTTGCAGTGACTCCAGGGATTATCTGTTCCTGGTTTTATTTATGTTGGTTCAACTCTGATAATGCAGAATTTACTGTGGCATCAAATAACAAGGTACCTATTTCTACCTCTGGATCCCCAATCTGGGGCAGGAAGTTAATCATTACAACCCACAGATCACATT
>JAOVYW010000017.1:3108183-3125933 GCA_025775045.1 Hiodon tergisus
TGTGTCCCCACAGGAGTGTGTGTGTGTGTGTCCAGGAGTGTGGATTTGTCCCCAGGAGTGCGTGTGTGTGTGTGTGTGTCCAGAAGTGTGTATATCTTCAGGAGTGTGTGTGTCCTCAGGAGTGTGTGTGTCCTCAGGAGTGTGTGCTGAATCACCGCTTTGGGCCCCTGGGGACCATTGATGGCTTCACAGCTGAGGTGGGCGCCAGCGGAACATTCTGCCCCAGTCACATGACCCTTCCGGTGGAGGTGTCGTTCTACAGTGTCTCTGAAGACAACGCGCCCTCCCCTTACATGGTGAGAGCATAGGAGCCAGTCCACTGATTGAACCGCATCTCCAGAATTCACTGATGCCCCTTACAAGCTATCTGTATCTTTTACAGTATTTTCTTTGGAACTGATTTTGTTCTCATTGTGTTTCTTCAGGGCATTATTAATTTGGAGTTCCTCGGTAAACGGGGCTATCGGGTGCCCCCTTCAGGAACAATTCAAGTGGTGAGGAGGATTGGATTTTAGGAGATACTTTGGCTGATTTTGGCTCAACATCAGAGGTTATCTTTCATGTCCACTCTAGCACGGAATCCGACCTCGTCAAACTGTTGACATAGAAGTTCTTAAAGGGATCTGTGATCAGAAATGTCATTATTAACACGTATGAACTGTTCTAAGGAGTATGGAAATCATGCAGGATAAAAGTGTACCATTTAAATTCCCACCAAACTGTTTTGCACATTAGAGAAGTGTCAGAAGGGAAGCGTATTTGTCCAGAAAAAATGGCCTGAAATTCCTCTTATAGGGATTCATCTCCTAATGGATTTCCTGTGCGTTTGTTTGCATATCGCTGGGCGTGGAATAGTCAGTGTAAATGCCACTTCACAGCCAGCGATGTTGTGAAATCCTTTCAAAACCCCCACGGCCTATTCCTCTCACATCCTCCCTTCTCATGTTTCAGGGCAGTGGAAGTGATGTAGTCACATGTTTTATGCCACTTCCTGGAAATTATAGCTTTAGGCTAGGATTGTTAGCAGAAAACAGGA
The DNA here is from genome assembly GCA_025775045.1 of Hiodon tergisus. NCBI lineage: Eukaryota > Metazoa > Chordata > Actinopteri > Hiodontiformes > Hiodontidae > Hiodon > Hiodon tergisus. Next base: position 3,109,220 of record JAOVYW010000017.1, read on the forward strand.
ATGCGCCTGTCCTAATGTGGGAAGCAGTTAGTCAGTAACTGGGTGTTAGGGTGTGTTTAGAGGGTCATGGCTGGATTTTTTGCTGATGACCGCAAAATAATGCAAGCAAAAGAACGGATTCTCATAAAAATTCGCTCTCTAGTGCTCTGAGGAAAGATATTGGATTAAATACTGGTCCATGTTACAGAATAACAAAGGTGTGATAGGCCTCTATTCTGGGTTTTCTCTGTCAGACCTTATTCAACCCCAACCAGACTGTGGTGAAGATGTTTGTGGTGATGTATGATCTGAAAGCGATGCCAGCCGACCATCGAACCTTTCTCAGACAGAGGACTTTCTCCATGCCAGTCAGACGGGAAAACGGCAGGCCTGGCAGCCAGAAGCACCGACCCTCCTACCTGCAGCGCACCTTGCGCTACCTGGTTCACCTGAGGTGAGCTCTCAGCTGTGGGTCCAGTGAGCTTGCAGTGCATCTCCTTAGTCCTTTGTTCAGATTGGGTGACCGATAATCCAGTCAGATTAATCACATATTCTAATTCTGACTGTGAGTTGAGAAGATAGGACGTGGTTACCACTCTTAAATATCAAGTAGAGCTCAAACTCCAGGTCATTCTCCTTGCCTGCAGTAACCACCCCACCTCCCTCCCTCAGGTTCCAGAGCTCAAAGTCAGGAAAGATCTACCTGCACAGTGACATCAGACTCCTGTTTTCTCGCAAATCCATGGAAGTGGACAGCGGAGCCGCCTACGAACTCAAGTCCTTCACAGAGTCTCCTGCCTACCCCTCATTCTCCCCCAGATGCTAGGCAGATAGTCCGGTCTCGAGGGCCACAGAAAACTGGCAGCCGCGACCCACCAGCCAATGAGAAATGGCCATCCCTCATGAAAATCAGTGTTTGACTTCAGGATGGAATTTGATTACTCTACTGTGCATTTCCACCATAACTGGAAAATCTTTTTGTAAGAATCTAATACATTTTGGTACTGTTTTTTCCAGTGTTGAAATTGGGGGGGAAAAACATTACTAGTGTTTAAATGTTTTTGTCAGTTACATTTCTTTTTGTCACTTTACTTTGATATTTCATGTACAGCACTTGATGTCCTTTACGCTAAGCATTATCATGGGCAAAACCACACAATGTATTTTTGACATGAGTATTCAGATCTCAAATATTATAAATGTATAATACAGTCTTATCCTCGTGCCTGTTATTTATTAAAAACCACTAGGCATTGAGTTTATGTACAGACATCAGACAAGTGAGCCTTTTCTGATGTCCCTCCTATACTACTCTATACTACTTAGGCCAAGACGTAGGCAAGGCAAATGTGCCGAGGTAACCTGGGACGGATCAGGTAGTTGCCTTGTATATGCGGGTGTGGGCTGAGTAAATCAAAGGGCAGTCTCTTCTGAATGTAATAATATATTTTGACAAAATATACCACCAAAAAGATATAGTCCATTCATTTGACTTTATTTCTAGGAGGTGTGTATGAAACCGATATCAGCATACAGAATAGCAGAGGTAGGATTTATACATTCAGTTTAGACATCATGCATTTTACTAGAGTATCTGAACTTTAGTAGAAACAATAGAAAACCCAGCTGCTAAACACTTATTACCACAATAATGTGCTGACTATCAAATGCAAACTATTGAGTGAATATGTAACATTGAATATATTGATAATAATGATTAGTAATAAACAAACAGTTAATTTAATCAAATCTGATTAGAAAGAACTAGGAAGGCAAAAAAACCACATTAGCCATACCTCAAAAATCTAATGGACGGCTAGACACTATTAGCTCTTTATGGCAGGATTAAAGTCGATATATTAAGCAATTTTACTGGAGACTGGAAGTGACGTAATAAACCAGAGGACATCTTTTCGCGGGAGGGGGTGGATGTTTGATAGACCGGTTTGTCAGGAGAAAAGAGAGGAACCAGCTTATTTCTTCCGATTTTTATTTTATATTAATTTACAATTATGTCCGAAGAAATCGAAAAAACGAAGGAAATGGAAGAAGTGTTGACTGATGAACAGCGGGTAAAATCAAGTTTACGCTCTGGCTAGCTGCTATCAAATAATGGGTTTAGCAACTGCAAGAGAAAGTGTGGAGTAGCTAAAACCAGTCTCTGGTAGTAGTAGTAAAATGTGCGGGACCAGCACAGTCAAACACTTCGTCAGTTACAGATCATTTTAATTAGCTTATGTTTATGCTTCAGTTTCGCTTTAATGTTAGTTAGCTAGTTTACCTATTGTAAATTAATCTTATAGACCTCGTGTAGACAATGTAGGGCGAGGGTTCCCTTTTGTACGTCGTTAAATACGAGCTTTGCGTCACTTGTGCAAAAGATTTAAATCGGCCGTGGCTTCATTCGCTTAAAGGGTGTCGTGCATGCTTCGTTTCAGCCCACACTTCAGACTTAGTCGGGCATCTCGTTTGCTTTACCTATGGTGGTCTTCTGGCCTGGATCTCAGCGCGTCACCATCGTAGTACAGCGGCTACCTAGGATAGTGCAATGTTGGAAGTATAAATACAGGTTAAATTCAACACTCGGGTCTTTATACAGCTTGAGAATGCACTTTTCCTGTTTTGCCAACAAGCATTATCTAACGGGAACAAACGATGCTGCGTTGGTGTGGAAACTGGTTTGGCAACCATATAAGGATCCTTATCCCTAGCGAGCTGTTGATTTCACGCATGCGTTGCGAGTGATGTGCACACCTTACGGTTTTCAGCAGCGTGTGTGAACGCGCATTACGGTCAAACTGTTTAATACTATAGTAGTAAATCGTTTGACCAGAGTGCAGACAGAACCTTTTTCCATGGGTTTTAACCGACTGCTAACAGAAGCGTTTGCCGTGGGTTTTAACCGAGTGCTGGCAGAACCGTTTGTCGTGGGTTTTCGATGTGGGCCCGTGTCTATTAGCCTGCTGTGGAAAGTTGGGTGTGATAAAAAAACGGGCAGACCAGGCGTTTCCGCAGGTGTCTCAAGGGTCTGTTTATTTTGAGACCAGGTGGTCTTCTACTGCCATGGCCTGTCACTCTGATGTTTAGTCTCCTTTTCTATACTGATATGAATGGAAATCGGCTGTGTTCTTTTACAAAATCAATCAGTTGGTGTAAGAATGACTTATCATATGTTTCAACATATCAAGGGGTTTTTGTTGTGTATCTTGGCGACATGCAACCTTTTGATGTGTGGATTTTGAATAAAGAATGGGATGGTTTACTAAGGGATTTACTGTCAGTTCACTGTTTAAGGTAAATGGGTGGCAGCACTCGCAGAACCATGGCATTCTGGGCTAGTTGGGTCTCAGCGTGCATCTGTCTCTCGTAACTGAGGTTGAGAAAGAATAAACCAGGTTTTTCTCCATTTATATGATCTGAATTGTTCCCATCTCTTGTTTTCAGAGCAGCATTTTTGGCTAGGTGTTGCCTCATTTCGCTGGCAGGAACTTTATCTCTCATTTAGCAGGTCCTCCTGTCCCATGTGACGCTGCACTTAACTGTGTTGGTTTAAAAGAGTCAAAAGGGCAGTGTGGGGCACTGTGAGGATTTGTTCTGACAGTGCATGGCGCCCTCTGTCTGTCACAGGAAATGGAGGATACAGTGATCAGCCCGGAGAAGGTGGAGGAGGCTAAGCTGAAGGCTCGGTACCCCCATTTAGGTTCCAAACCCGGGGGTTCTGACTTGCTGAGGAAACGACTCCAGAAGGGGGTAAGTTCTGGCCTGTGCTTGTGCGTTGCTTTTATAACAGACTGCTATCAGTATGTACAAGCTGCAGTGTTTAATATCTTACTGTGTTATTAGGACAATTAAGTGCCAGTCTGAGAGTGTATTTTTTCCCCCTGTAGAGTGGTGTAACTAACTGGCTTTAGTGTACAGCTTAATTCAATGAGGAAATTAACCCTAACCCTAACCCCCCCCCCCCCCCATACAGCAAAAGTACTTTGACTCTGGTGATTACAACATGGCCAAGGCAAAGGTGAAAAACAAGCAGCTGCCTGCTGCCACTGCAGAGAAGGCAGAGATCACAGGAGACCACATACCCACTCCACAGGACCTGCCCCAGAGGAAGCCCTCGTTGGTGGCCAGCAAACTGGCGGGCTGAAGCATGGATCTGAAAAGCGCTGTGGGCAGGGTGGGGCGGGCCTGACACATGGATCTGAACACCGAGGCGGGGCTGCGCCGCTGCTGGGCTGGCCCCTCTCCACCTTACCACTCTCCCCTTCTTTTTTTTGTCCCTCCCCTTTAACCGTCATGTGTCAGTGCTCTGACAATAAAATGCCCGATTCTGTTTTGAAGAGCGGCTGGCCTAACTGGGGAAAGTGTAGAGATGAACTGACGTGTGTTTGTTAGTCTATTCAAAGGTTTAATTGTACTGTAGTCAACATGATGGAACATGGGAATTTTCCCCCACGATTGAGCTTTGTAGCAGGAGTCGATTTTTGGAAGTTTTATGAAAGTTTTACTTTATCAGCCCTCGTCTCTTCCTAAATTGTGTCCTGATCAGTTTGATCTGATCCTCCACAATGAATTTCTCCCCAATGTATCCATCTTCACTACTTCTTCCTCCTGTTAAACAAGAGGCATAGACTTGCCTCCTGTTGGACAATAGAGGCAGAGACCTGCCTACTGTAACTCAAGAGCAACTCAAAAATGGCCATACACTCCCTTTCCGCTTCTTCAGCCACGCTTTCTCCTGGGTAATATTTGCCCACTCCTAGGAACGTCCCTGTGAAGCAAGATCGCAGATATTTCGAGAGCTGATCTGAAATCAGCCTTGCTGGCGTTTCGTAGTAAGATTGAGAGAAAGTGCATGTATATCAGCTGTCACTTTGGTGCCATTTTGATTTGTAAATAAAATAGTTTTGCATAAAAATGTCCGTAGTGCTGCTTCCCTGTTGCTGTTGTCTGGTACCAAAGTTACTATTTAGGACTGGCTGTTCTCCAAGAGGGATCTTTTTCCTGTTTTATTGCAGGTTTGTAAACATAGCCTCTGTAGTGACAACTGCATTTAAAATGATCCTACCCTCTTGCCTTGGGCTAGCTGTCTCAACACTGCTGCTGCTGTGTTATGCGTGCATCCAACACAAAACACTGGTTGTGTATGTGTCTCTTCTCCCCTGCTTGGGACATTAAACATTAAAATGCTTGGGACTATCTTTAACTGAAGAATTTAATGTACCACAGGGTAAACAAAAACAGGCTATGAAGAAGTCACACTTAACTTGGTTGCTTGGGTTTAGGACAAACTGCCTTCTGGTTTGACAGTTTAAGTCCTCTGGTGTTTTCTCACTGAAGCACAAAGCAATTCCTGTTTGAAAAAGAGAAGGGGACCTCATGGTAGGACAAACTTGCAAGCAAGAAGATTTAATTTGGCCTGTACAGGTGTGAGTCTTGATTTTCCATCTCAGAAAACCTTCAGTGTGGGTATACTGAAGTGAACATTGTGTCATTCAGGAAGAACACGTAGAGGACGCAGCTTTCAGAGGCTGACAAGTGCGTCCTCTTAAAACCCAGGTCCCTAGTGTTTCACTCATGTCCTTGCAAGGATCTCTGTTACTGACCTGCAGAGAGGGAACAACTTGATTATAATAATTTTAAATGAATTTAGTGCTGATTAGTTTCACTGAACAATACAGGTTTATAAGACACAATGGAGATTTTAAACGGATGGATGTACTTTCCCCATGCATTTTTAGGAGTCTTAATTAAACTTAAAACTCTCGCTAGGAGGCGGCCTTTGATCGTTTCGTATCAAACCCGTTGCCCCAACGGATTTCACTAGTATCCTCTCGTCCATCGTATCTTCCCAGAATGCACAGAGACACTAAAATTTAAAGATTTTCGTGAATGCCGACAGCAACATTTCACTATTACTGCCGTTTTCAAGGTTGTCAGAAACTATTTAATAACGAACAAGAAAACGTAAATTAAGCTCAAATGGCTGCAAAAACCCACTGATGTTCCGCTGACCAAGCTTGGAGTCTGAAGTAATCGCCATGGCAGCGTCTGAACTGTATACAAAGGTAATTTTCATATTGTATATTGCACTTGTATTGCTTTTATAATAATTACTATTGTTTATTGGGGTTTTTTGTTACTCACTTTTGGTTTGGGAGTTATGAACGGACAGTTTAAGGGGTTTAAGGGGCTAGTTGATGGAATGGCGAGTCGAGTGGCTCGTTTAACCGAATCGTCGAATTAACGGGAATATGTCCAGTGTTTGGCTGAGTGGACTTGCTCGAAGACGGAGGTAACTGCCCCCTTTTGTACGCGAGGGAAGACCTCGGGAAATATTAGCTTACAGGAAACTGTTATCCCCAGTCCTGTTATAGGACATCACGATAGGTGCTTAGTGTCACGGCTCTGAACAGCAACGTGACCGTGCGAGTGTTTGCACACAACAATTATTTTCTTGTTCGACGTTTTCATTGATGGTTATTCATCTCCGCCACTCTTTATCCCAATAGACGTTATTTCCTGCCGTGTTCTTTATGTCGTTTCCATTGGATTTATTGAGGCTGAAAGATGGTAATATGTGGACGTAATCTAATGGGGTCCCATTGGGACACAACGTGAAATAATAAATAAATTTTAAAAACACCTAAACTCGGTTAAATAAAGAGTTCGTTTACTCGGCTTGTACGTTGTAGAAATCAAGATTTGAGAGAAACCGGTTGTTTTCTGATGCCGATCTGCTCCTAAAACTGGCATTGGACACCAACGCGCAACCGGTTACGCGCTCTACTGCTGCGATTTTTATGTAAGCTAAGACTTACATACATAGATGTAACGTTTTAGCCGCGAAGCCTCTTTAACTGTTACTGTGTCACCTTGCTCTTGTATGTAGTTTGTTTGGGGAATGCAGTGTGGTTAAGTTTGCGACTTAAATTTTATTAAGTTTTATTAGTTTTCTACTTAGACACCAGTTAAAGAAATCACACATGTACATCAGATATTTCGTTGAGTAGACCTAACTTTGTATTTGTTCACAGGCATGTCAAAAAAGGTCAAAACAGTGCCCAGCTTGGACTTAATAAGGGAGCTAACCTCCTGGCCCATGGTCATGCCTGCTTCTGTGAGAGAGAGTAGTAATCTCTAGGCTACTACAGGCTGCTGTGTGCATGAACCCGCAATATGTTTTGGATGACAAGGTATCAGTGTTGAAGCAAGACATGGTTTACAGCACTGCTAGATATACATGCATCCAAAACCTGGGCTTATGCTGTGTTCTTCTGGACTGGAGTCATGCCCTCATTACAGTACAGCCTGAGATACAACCACATTATGGAGATCTGTGGCTCCAGCATCAGATGCAACCACATTACTGAGATCTGTGGCTCTAGCATCAGATGCAACCACATTACTGAGATCTGTAATGATTTTCCTGATTTTCAGTGAGCGTACTCCTTCTCTAATTCAAGTATATTATATTGTTCCTAAGATCAATATTTTTACAGTAAGTTTTAGGTACTCAAACGAAGTACACATAAATTAGGTACCTTAACTCTTTTCAATGCGAGATCACATGTGTGCCAGATCATGTGTGCTTGTCTGTGTTTGGAGAGTTTTCAATACAAGATCACATGTGTGTCAGATCCAGGGATGCAAACTCCTCAGCTTTCGGTGAAATTCACTGTTTTGAGATCAATGTAGAGATTCATGTAGATCCCACTAAAGTAAACAAAGTGGACAGACTAAGAAGGCAGCTACATATAACTATCTCTATACAGAAAAAAAGAGTCATAGTAACTAGAAATGAGCCAATAGCGAACAAAATATCTTTCCAAAAAAAAATCCCGGCGGAGCATACCCTCGGACCCCCTTACAGAGATGCAAACTCCTGACTTTTTCGGTGAAATTCACCGTTTTGAGATCAAAATAGGTCACCTACGAGATTCATGTAGATCCGAGGAGAAAGTTTTATTGGGGGGGGCCTCACCACGCAATGTTCTCACTTTAAAAAAATCCTTTACCTGTTTGCATCCCTGCAGATCACTGTGTGTGTGTCTGTGTTTGGAGAACCAGACCTCATTATCAAGCCTCATTCACGTACTACAAAAGAAACAGTGAGGAGTTCCCATGTGTAAGTACCTTTGACTAAGACCAGCCCTTTCTGGGCTGGTGGCACTGTTTGAGTATGGGAAAGCAGGAACAGGAAGGAAACTGGGAGCTCTCACATTTTTAGCATATCACAGAAAGTGTGCATTGGGGTCTTTATGTCTCACGAAGACGAGAATGGGGGCTGGTGAGGATTCAGCTCGAATGGAGGTTTTGAGGTCAGGTGTCTTGGGTGCCTGCTTGGCTCTGAATAATGGTTTTGTCCAATGAAATGTCCTTGGGAAGCCCTTCAGAATTATACTGAAAAGTTTGGGAATCAGTTGTGACAGCCAGGTTTCAGGTTGCTTCTGTCTGAAATGTATCATATTTCATTCAACTTTTTCACAACATTCAAGACAGAAGTGCAAGAGATTAAATATAAATAATATATCATATTTTTATGAAGTTTTCCACCATACATTTGTGGCTTCATCCTGACTTTTGAAGTGAAAGTTGAGCATTGAGATGGCTGAGAAGTCTCTTTGGACAGAACTGTGATCTCTTCATCAGACCATTACACCTATAATCCTCTTACAAATTCCTGTGTGCTAGAAATATCCTCTTCAGCTTAATCTGGATTGGACTCCCATTACAGTGAGTTCTAATTAACTTACTGTTCAGGTTTTTTTTGTGAGTGTAGACATGTCTTACCAAGCTTGCTCAATGGAAGTAAAGAACTAGTAGGCCACCCTGCTACTTATATTAATGTAAAAATGTAGTGATGTTTGTATTTTCTAGCTCGGCCTGTTATTCTCCCATCCATGCTGTACCATACGGTGTCTAATTGAACTTCCTCATTACGGCAGTCAAGAGTTCAGGCTTCAGTCTCCTGACACACTGCCTTCTCTGGGCACCCCAGACACAGTTCCACATCTCTGGCCTCCTCAAACACTCATCCCTGTTAGACTGCACTTCTGATTGGTTGTTACTGCCTGAGGGAAGGAGGCACCATTACTTCTGGGCTGAAAGGAAGGTGGGGTGCAAACGCGTTCCGTCTCCTTGTTCTCTGATTGTTTCTGGCCTCCCTTGAATGTAATAGTGTGTGAGGTTTTTACTGCAGGCTGGAGACTGATAGGCCCGGGTGAGGGAACCGAGTGAGGGGGCGATATTTTTACCACTGCATTTTTACCATGCACTGATCCTGCCTCGCCACCCCCTCTCCGTTGCTAGGCGCCCAGACTAATGAGATGAGCTCTCCCATCCCTGGAAGAACCCACAGGTTTAACACACTACACACTTGAGGCAGTGTGCAGGCAGGACAAAGTCAGAATGGAGTCTGTACAGATGCATGGCCACTGTGTGTGGTGGTTCTTTGTTGTACAGAGTAAGTGTCTTCTCTCCACGCTAAGGCCCGCCTGGGCTTATGGTCAGATTAGTGTCATGCCTCCAATTCTTATAACAATACATCACACAATGCACCTATGAGCTCAGCTGGTATCCCACACTCCCCTTCACTTCCTCGTCCAAAGCATGACACTAACATCTTCTGCTGTCATATAAACCATCAGGTACACTATCACCATAGTTACATCCAAGGGGGTCAGGCTCTTAGCCCCCGTAGGTACCTGCCGGGGGTGAATTGTGAACATAGTTCCATATTAGCGCAGTTTTACTGTCAGCATCTATTTAGGTTATTATGTGTATGTGTTGGTTTATGCTCCATTGACAATGCCCTTTCAGCAGTTAAAATAACTGCATGTGGGCTGCCTTTGCAGCGGCACTGTAGCAAGGCTGAGCTCTCTTGAGGGTGCTACAGCCCTTGCCTGTGAGAGAAATTAGTCAGAGCTACTGTGTGATGGCAACTAGGATAGGAAAACTAGGCTGTATCCAAATCCTGAACTACAGCAAAGCCACCATGACCTAAATAAGTAAGACAGGTATTCCCAAACACGTGCTCTTTTCAAGGTTGGTAAAATTTTACATAGCTGCTACTGCTATAATGTAGCTGCTGCTGACTGCTCAGTCTGTTGCAACCCCGCAACATCACATGAAAGCTTTTTGTGCCCTGTCGCTGAATATCCCTGTGTGCTGTTAGCCTGTGGTCTTTGTCTGTCCTTAGAATGCACGCGTGTGGATCCACGATGCGGAGGAGGTGTGGAAGTCGGCAGAGCTCACCAAGGACTACAGACAAGGAGACACTCAGCTGCATCTGCATCTAGAGGATGGAACGGTGAAGCGGATCGGCCAGCTGGGGGGGCCAGCTGCTGGGTCGTAGCTGGTGTAGGAACCGAGGGAGGGGGGATCGAGCGATCGGATGCAGGGTGCAGTGCGATGAGTTGAATGTGCACGGATAAATATCAGTCAAGTGTCAAACACAGTAAATGGGTAACAAAATACCAAGAGGGAACAGCTCTCATTGGTTAACTGGCAGCCAGTTAGACAGGTGTGGCACATGTAGGCTTCCCATCTGTTGTTGTTGTTTTTTTTATTGTGCCTCTTTGCTTTGCAGGACTTTGAGTACAACATAGACCCCCCAAACTTGCCCCACCTCCGAAACCCTGACATCCTGGTAGGAGAGAATGACCTCACTGCTCTCAGTTACCTCCACGAGCCGGCCGTCCTGCACAACCTCAGGGTCCGCTTTATCGACTCCAAGCTTATCTACACGTACTGTGGTGAGACACTCCTGGCCCAAAGGCCACGCAGCCCTGGAAATAATCTGATGAGCTTGTGTCAACTGACTGCATTGATACAGGGTTTCCCAAAGGCAGGTACACAGCTCCCTGCACATTTACCCCCAACCTGGCCTCAACCTTTTCTCATTTACAATAACCACATCCGTATCCCACACCCCCACAAAATTAGGTATGTGTTACTCCTCTAACCGTACAGCTGTGTTTGGGGCAGTCTGTGTACAGAAGAACGCCAGGACCCTGTCTGTCTGTTGTGTTGTCTGATGTCGCAGGGCTCATTCCACTCTTGCATGAACTCTTCTCAGGTATTGTTTTGGTGGCCATTAACCCCTACGAGAACCTGCCCATCTATGGAACAGACATCATCCATGCCTACAGTGGCCAGAACATGGGGGACATGGACCCCCATATTTTCGCTGTAGCCGAAGAGGCGTACAAGCAGATGGCCAGGTTTGTGTAACACTGGAAGCCTTCAACTGGTGTGATTTTTATAACAGTGTTCCTGTGTGGGTTCTGTAGCCTCCACAGTAGGATCTCTCAGAAAGATTTGTAGGTTACTGCGCAGTGGGGCCAATCCAAAAATAGCAGTTTTACTCTTTTTGCTTCCATGAGAGACAGTGTCACGTCCTTGAAAAACAAGGAGAGGTTTATGTTTAGGTTTTACAACAGGGACTGTGGCAGCATTTTATACAGAACCTTTATCCAGTATTCTGCCTTTGGTGATGTTTTTTTTTACAAAGGAGCATGCTGGAGCAGTGACCACAAGGTTGCAGGGTCAAATCCCAAACAAGTTGTATACCCCCAGCCCCCAAACACATGCAGGATCCTCCTCAGTCATATCTGTATTTTACCCCACCTAGAGATGAGAGGAATCAGTCTATCATTGTGAGCGGAGAGTCAGGCGCTGGGAAGACCGTCTCGGCCAAGTACGCCATGCGGTATTTCGCCACTGTTAGCGGCTCTGCTAGTGAGGCCAATGTAGAGGAGAAGGTGCTGGCTTCCAACCCCATCATGGAGGTGAGCCCCCAGAGCGGTGTGTGGTGTGCTTTATAACCAGCAGGTTACATTTTCATTTCTGAGGAGGAACATGCTGCTGTACCCTTAGGATAAATAACTTCCTTAATGTCCATCCGTACACACAGCGTGAAATTGGTGTGATTTACCTACACGTGTAAATTGCATTATTAGCAGGCATTCATTTCATGCCATCCATAAATTGGGTCATTGTTTGCTTGTCCCAAAAGGGTATAACATCATGAAGCTCGGTAAAGTGAGAACAAAGCAACCTGACTACTAATTCAAGCCGTACAGAAACGTCCTAGGGTCCTTTTGTGAAATAACAGGGTACTTCCTCCAATTCCTCCCATGTGAACAACACGTTTCTCACTTGTTCCATTGGTGTCCTGCTTTCTACGCAGAGCCAGCACTGAAATGGAAAACGGCTTGCTGCCCTTTATTGAATTAACTAATTTGTTTTAAAACTGCATCTAAATTGTGAACGTATTAATTAAGGCCAATATAAGCACGTTTGCAGATAGTGCTTTCTGTTTTTCTGTGCTTTTATCATGTCGAGAATTTTAGATTTCAGATAAAGTTTTCAATTTTTTTTTTTTTTGCCGGCTTTGTCTGGTATCTAGGCCATCGGAAATGCCAAGACCACCAGAAATGACAACAGCAGCCGTTTCGGGAAGTACATCGAGATCGGGTTTGACAAGAAGCACCACATTATTGGGGCCAACATGAGGACCTACCTGTTGGAGAAGTCCAGAGTGGTGTTTCAGGTGTTCCTGATGTGTGCATGCGTTTGTATGTGTTGTATGTGTGTGTATGTCTGTAGACAGTCGTCTGACCACTGCACCTTCCTGGTTCATTTCAGGCGGACGAGGAGAGGAACTACCACATCTTTTACCAGCTGTGTGCCTCCTCCTACCTGCCCGAGTTTAGGGGCTTCAAGTTAGGTGTGTTCTTTTCAAGGGTAATGAGAGGGAGTTGAGGGAAGACAGCTGGTACCATGTCAATGCAGGTTGTTACAGTTTTCAGGATGGCTGAACACAGTAGATGCACATGGGTTAAGAGCCATTTTATTTTCACGGTTTTAAAATTTTGTGCCATATGATCAGAAGGATCGTCCGTTTTCTGAGCAGTCCACCTCCCGCTGAGCATTGCACAGTGCAGAGCTCCCCCTGCTGAACGCTCTAAGAATAGTGAAGAAACTGGGGAAAAAATTGCAAACCATTTTCAAGGCTGTAGTACTGATAGCTTTGGTACCAGCTTTTAACAGTCAACATACCTGGCCTTAGTTAAATCTCAGAAGTTGACCACAGGCGCATTCATCTCCTTGTGCAGTAGTTAAAACCATTGACCCTCATGAGGCTGAGCTTTTCTATGGTCGACCTTGATCCTCAGGTAGTGCGGACGACTTCCTCTATACCAGACAGGGCCGAAGTCTTGTCATTGATGGAGTGGACGATGCCAAGGAGATGTCCGTCACCAGGAAGGCCTTCACTTTGCTAGGTGAGGACCACAGTTTGGGTTGTCTGGTGGTCGTCACTCCACCCTGGGGCTCTGATGGTGGAAGGAGGGCCTGACCTTAAAGAAAGATCCTTATATTGTAAAAACATCCTGGAAACGTTTTATATATTTTAAACAAAATATATATTTATTCGGATTTGTATAATAAATACAAATAATTGATCAGTTTACTACATTGGAAACTTTTCCTTTGTGTTACAGGAATCAGTGAATCGTATCAAAGGGGACTTTTTCAGGTTTTTTCCGCTGTCCTTCACCTTGGCAACGTGGAGGTGAAAGAGCGGGACTCGGACAGCAGCTGCATCCCTGTGAGTTAGAACACTCCAGGGAGGCCACGCCCGTTCATCTCTGTAGCTTTAACTGTTTCTGTTCAGCAGCCACCGTTATCCTGACATAGCCAGCAGTATTCCACTGATTAAAGTTTACTAAGTCCCTTTCCTTCTAAACCACCACTCCACCTAAAGACATTCATTTCACGTCAATGTGGAGTGACGTTTGGCACTGTCGTTCTGTTTCAGCCCAACTGTCACCCCCTGGCCATCTTCTGTGAGCTAGTCGGGGTTTCCTATCAAGATATGGTCCACTGGCTCTGTCACAGGAAGCTGAAGACTGCTGCAGAGACCTACGTCACGCCTGTGCCCAGGCTGCAGGCAGTCAACGCCCGTGACGCCCTCGCCAAGCACATTTACGCCAAGCTGTTCGGCTGGATTGTCGCCCATGTCAACAAAGCCCTGAGGTCCGCCACCAGGCAACACTCCTTCATCGGCGTGCTCGACATCTACGGGTTAGCAGCGGCGCACAGGCTTCACACAGCCCGCATGGTCTATATGAGGGTGGGGCTGTTTCTGTACAACCATGCATGGTTGGGTTAATGGGAAGGATGGGGGTTTTTGGTGCGCAACCATGCATGGTTAGGTTAATGGGGAGGAGGTTGTTTCTGTATGATTAAAATATTTTTGAGCTGAACTTAGGACTTGGCAATGGACACTGAAGTCTACTGAAGATGCATTGAAGCATTGAAGGGAAAAGTAAATGCCTGTTGTTTTTTCAGGTTTGAAACCTTTGAGATCAATAGCTTCGAGCAGTTTTGTATAAACTACGCCAATGAGAAGCTGCAGCAGCAGTTTAACATGGTGAGAGTCCTGTTCCTTTTTTTCAGATTTCAATTTAAAAAACAAACTTGGTGACAGCTTGTGAGATGATTTATAATCCACACTGTGACCCCAGGTCAGGGTTAGACTGTTTTGTGTGATGCTGTACACAGTGTTTTGGATGGGTTTTTTGGGGTTTGTGGGTGCTTGGCTCTCCCTCTGCTCTTCCTCTCTCCCCCGTCTGGGGCTGGTTGACAGGGGCACCTCGTGCTCTCTGCCCGCTGCAGCACGTGTTCAAACTGGAGCAGGAGGAGTACATGAAGGAGCTGATCCCCTGGACGCTCATCGATTTCTATGACAACCAGCCCTGCATCAACCTGATTGAGGCCAAGATGGGCGTCCTGGACCTGCTGGACGAGGAGTGCAAGGTGGGGACGACGGAATTACACACACCCTCACACACACATACACACTAACAACACACTCACACACACATACACACTGACAGACGCTCACACTCACACACGCACGGGCATGCACGCACACACGCACGCACAGACACACACACACCCACACACGCACACAGACACACAAAATTACTACACATAAAAAACACGGATCACACTCACACATGCAAACCATTCACAAAAAAAAACTGAAATCTACAAACACAGAAATGCACACTACACACACAATTAATAGATAATAACACACTCGAACAAAGTGAAACACATTCGAACATACACTACAGCACAAACACTAAATGCACAATCACTCACTCACTACACATCACACGGTGCGCACACACATTCGAGCACATTCACAAACATACACTATAAACACACCACCCTCACACATACACACAAACACAAACAACACTATACACACACTACACACACAGACAACCTTAATCTTCTCCCTCTGTCTACACCCCATATTCCAACTCTCCAGATGCCCAAGGGATCGGAGGACTCCTGGGCCCAGAAGCTCTACAACACTCATCTGAAGAAATGTGCTCTCTTTGAGAAGCCCCGCATGTCAAACAAGGCCTTCATCATACAGCACTTTGCTGACAAGGTATAGAGGTTAGCTGTGCAGGTTAGCTGAGTGTGAGTATGGCTGTTGCGGCAATTTTTGTGTGCAGGTTAGCTGAGTGTGAGTATGGCCGTTGCGGCTATTTTTGTGTGCAGGTTAGCTGAGTGTGAATATGGTTGTTGCGGCTATTTTTGTGTGCAGGTTATCTGAGTGTGAGTATGGCTATCAAGGCTCACTTTATCCCTCTCTCTGTGGATCACTGATCTCTCTCTCACCCATTGCTTCCCTGTGGTTCCTTTGTCTGCAGGTGGAGTATCAGTGTGAGGGTTTCTTGGAGAAAAACAAAGACACAGTTAACGAGGAACAGATCAACGTGCTGAAAGCAAGCAAGGTCTGTGTCCTCTGTCATTGGCAGCGCATTCCTCTGTTGGTTCTGTGGTCTGTAAGGTTCTCACAGTGTTTACTGATCTGTGCACAAGCCGATGGTTCTCTGTTCTCTGGAAGAAAAGACGCATCTGAACGGGCGCATGTTCTGGCAACATTCCCACAATGTTTCTGGGCTGACATTGCGAGAGTGTCAGAAGGGATGTATGTGTGTCTATTTTCTGTCCCCACTTTAGGATGAGTTAGATGGGAGAGGGTCATTGTGTGTGGGCTGACAGTGTAAATGAGCTGAGATCAGTGATGGTGGAATTATGTAACCTGTTATATGTAAGCCAGTGTTTTCCTTTTTTAATCAATTGAATAAAATGTAGCTGAAGATATCTGGTAGCTGGGTTTGCTTTTTAAAAATTATTTTGATTTAAGCATTATGCATTCTGTATGGTTAACTGTTAACTTTAATGAATGTTGTGTTATTTTCTAGTTTATTTCTCTACTCGTGGTTTTGTGTTTTTGTTGGTAAATCGAAAGTTTAGAACTATTTAGAAGGTTAACCTTAGCATAAACACAATGCTGCCACCTACTGGTTGATGCCTTTTCTCTCTCAGCCTCTGACCTACTGTTGGTGCATTTGTGTGTGTCATTTTTTCATTAACCTTTTGACTGGTCGTGGCAGTTTGATCTGCTGGTCGAGCTGTTCCGGGAGGAGGAGGTCACCAGCCCCACTGGAGCATCCCTTGGTGGTCGGACCCGGCTCAGTGTAAAACCGGACAAGAACCGGGCCAGTTTTTCCAATAGGGAGCATAAGAAGACTGTGGGGCTGCAGGTGAGGGCACTAAGTGACTGACCCCACATGAGCCAACCAACTTCACACGATGACGGACCCCACACCCGAAGACAGACCCCACGTGTGATGACTGACCC